>JAJMGT010000015.1:51591-105626 GCA_030582715.1 Kodamaea sp. yHQL449 | reverse complement strand
TTTTTTTTTTTTTTTTTTTTTTTTTTTTTTTAGGATTTAACTTTCTCATATATTTGGTTGCATAGCTGACAAACATAATAAATTTCATCTTTGATAGATTCAACAATACACATACACACAAGATGTTTTTAGCAAAGAAACATTTATTGAACGCATTTGCAAAGAATAGATCACAGGTATATTCTCGGTTTGGAACTCTTTTGAGTAGCAGAAACTTATTCATTCAGACTATGGAAACTCCAAATGAACATGCTTTAAAGTTTTTACCTTCGATGAAGATATTAGAAGAAAATGAAACTAGAGAGTTTTTAAGTGGTAGAGAAGCTGCCGTTTCTCCATTGGCTTTGAAATTATTCACTATAGATGGGGTGAAATCGATTATGTTTGGTTCAAACTTCATTACAGTTGAAAAGAAGGATTCGAATTCACAATGGTCTTTATTAAAACCTGAAATCTTTTCAGTGTTAACAGAATATTTAAATAATGGTACACCTATATTAATAGAGGATAGCAAGGTCACATCAGACATGGAAATCAATGAAGATGACGATGAAATCGTTTCAATGATCAAAGAGTTGATCTTTACTAGAATCCGTCCTGCTATTCAAGATGATGGCGGTGATATCGAATTCGTTAGCTTTGAAGAAAGCAATGGTACCGTATACTTAAGATTAAAAGGTGCTTGCAGATCTTGCGACTCTAGTTCGGTAACATTAAAAAATGGTATAGAAAGTATGTTAAAATACTATATCGAAGAGGTCCAAGCTGTGGAGCCTGTGGATGATGCCATTGACGAAGTTACTGTCGAAGAGAATGGCGATGAAGTCACTTTTGAAGCTACAGCACATATAACCCCAAGATCTCGCGATGATCCTCCAAACTTGTAAATATTTATATAAAAATAAACGTTGGACTCCACACTATAGACTGAATACTTCGTATGAAATACTTCCCGAATATTTCCAACTTTAAAAATTGAGCTTTGAATCTGAATTTACATCCATAAATTCTTATATATAACTTCGTCAACTTTGAGTTGCTGCAACATGGTGTACGGTTTTATGTCAAATTTAGTTATATTATTTGGTAGCGCCAAATATTTCAACGACGAGGCTAAAAACTGGTGCGAATGTTTTACTGTCGGTATATTACAATCACTTTATATAAATACTCTCATATATCACAAGATGAAGCACATCACAGAACAAGTCAGAATTGACTCTTTCGATTATACTCTTGTTGTGTCATATGCAGAACTGTCAGCAATTGCACCAGTCACTATCTATATAAACCAGGCCAATAATAGTACCATGGGAAATTATGTATACACCATCAAGTCGTATACCACTTACTTAAATTCTACCGAAAATACGAGTTCTGCAATCACATCACTCAACCAATTATTGAATAAAAAATTCTCGAGACCCGTATATCTTAACGTTAATGGGTTTTTGGGCGATTCTAGTGTTGTTAGCTTTTTTAGGGCCATTACTGAATTAGTTCAAATATAAATTTCAGATTTTAATTAAGAAAAGTTGGGAGGTTTGTGGTGAAAGATCTAGAAATTACTCCAATACCCCCAGAATACTGAACGGCGAGGTATATCAATAATAATGATTTTGTGACAGTATGTAGGCTAAAAATCCCGTTCGCAGTATCGGTCTCCATCAACCCATAAATGATTACAAAATAATACCCTCGACATCGCTGGTATTGATTCAACGTTCGAGCTTGAACTCCATTGATTACCGCCAAAAAGAAATGTTTGGTCGTATACACTACTGAAAAATCAATAAACTCATTAAGAATAAACACATTAAAAATAGCATCTTGTTTTGTTTTCAAAAGTCTTCAACCTTGAAAACAACCTTACCATCATCTACCTTCAATTGATTGATATGTTTTTTGAAATCATTTCTCCAATCTATAAAATTGTCAATTCTGAATTTCAAACGATCCTCCTTCAATAAATTTAAACCTTCGATTACCCATTCTTTCTTTGTAATGAATTCTATTGCTTCATGATAATTGTATGTAGTCCAATTATTCAATAAATTTGAAGACCATTTACTTGACCATGGATTCACCATACCATTAGATTCATTATAATCGAGCAATTTATCGATATTATAAGTTGGTTCAGGAACATTGAATTTACAACAAGAAACAAAAGCAGAACCAAATTTCTTAGGTTTCAATAATTTGATCAAGAGCGGTTCTTTCAGTTTACCATTGAAAGTATCTTGTAAAGAACTTGAAATATGATTATGTATTGGAAGTTTGATTGCATCCAATTGACTCCAGTTAATAATTTTTTGAAAAAATTTCTTTGAACCAACAATATCAATAAATAAATCCAAACGATATTGATTAATATTTGACTCATTAACTAATTGTTCATCATCATAGTATTGAGTCTTGAATAATGCTTCAACAACTTGAGCGGCGAAAAAATCGGGTTTCTTATAATTGATTGGAATCTTTTCACCAGGTAAGTATAATTCATCTTTAGTATTAGCCAACATATCATGTGTTATTAAACTGATTTTAGTAATCTTCGATGGATCATAATATTTTCCTTCAATAAAATTATGAACAAAGTTTTCCATATATTTATAACTTTGTTCTCTAATTATCAAAATTAAATTCAATTTTTCGAATTGATAAATATTTGAATTTAAGATTTGAACTAAAGTAAAACCCAAATTGGTATCAGCACCATTGATCAAGATGGTTGCAGTGTTTAAGTCCCTACGCAAGTATGAAAGAGCTTGTTTGGCTCTACAATATAACGCAGGAAACGAACTGATTTTGGCCAAAGCATCTAATTCACCCAATTCAAAAGTTTTCGTGTTTGGAAGTTGAAATACATGTTCGGCAGAATGGTCTTCAATTACAGGCTTATTGACTGCATCTGCTTGACTTTTACTTGTTAGACTTGTATCGACCTTCTTTGGATCTTTTGGAGTATCGGTTTCATCTAATGTAATTTCTTGTAAATCATCAGTCACATCTGCTGTTTGATCTTCATTCTCATTTTCTTTGTTCGTATCATCAGATTCTTCGGTATTAATATGATTATTTAAACCAGATTCAAAATCTCCTTCTTCATTTGACGAAGAGCTAGATTCCAAATCAAACTGAGAAGTGTTTGATTTTTCAAATGATAACGAGATATCTACATCCTTTAAGGATTCGAGGTCTTCATAAGATATTTTCACCACAATGTCGCGGGATGGACTAATATCCAAACTAGTTGATAAGGAACCCTTTCTATCATATGGGTCGGTAATCCCGAAAACAAAATCTCCAACTTGATATTCTTGTTTTAAATTTTGCCCAACCTCAGTAATGACTCCTGAAAATTCATACCCCAACCCAACCTTAGTATTACTTAAGTTAACTAAATATTTGTTGATTTTCGATAAATCAAAAGAATTTAAAGAAGCGTATTTTATATCAACTAATAAATGGGTAGCTGCAACAGGCAAATATATTGTAGGATAATGAAAGTTCAATTCAGTCTCCTTGTTTTGGACAGATATATCCTTAATAGGGGAGTTTCTCAAGTCACCAAGGTCGCCATGTGTGGCTTTCCTTTTGGTTAAAGGTTTCTTGCTCGATGAAGCAAGAGCTTTTGGAGGGGGTGGTGCATTTTTCTTTTCCAAGTATGCCAATTCAGGCGGGATTCTATGGAAAGGATTAGATTTGATGGCTTCTTGTTCTTTTTGCTTCAAAAATTTATGATGTTCTTTTAAATCTTCTTCTGGTAATGGCGCAAATCCAACGCTCTTTTTAGGTTTATCAACCTTGGTCTCCTTGGCCTCTACTTTTTGTTGAGTATCAGGAGGTAAGTCAGACATGGTAAATTTCACTCGATAATGTGTCAATTGGATGGTGGTTTCAATAAGATTGAGTAGATTTTTTGTTTACTTTGATAAAGTTGTATGTAGTATTCATACGATTAATTTAAAGCAAGTTTTGTCACAAACTGAACTTTTTTTTTCTATAAACTCCGGATGGTGATCCGTACAATTATTTCCGCAATGCATATATCGGCTTTAATTTTGATTGTCATTCTTTTAGGCATTGGTACACGACCCTTTGATTCACTTCTTCTGAAAATGAGTATACCATAACTTTCAATCCAAACATACACCACATAAGAGAGTGCTTTCAAGACATTTTTGATTAAATTGTTCAATTTTCAAAAAAGATCATTGTTGATTAATTGTTTTAGGGAAATATGTGGTTTGTTCTGATTTTATGTTTCCTGTGTACCCTACTATTATCAATATTGGGTATACAGTTGCACATTAACATATTCAAGTATCCTGTATATTTCCTGGTGTCGGTTCTTTTGGCTGTGTTTTTACCAATGTCAATTATTTTTTTGTTACCTATCGATTATATATCGCTGAACTTTGATTTGGAATTGTTCAGTTTACCCTCAAGTGTGATTTTAAAATTATGGAAATTGAATTATTGGACCACTTTTCTTTTAACTTGGTTGATCTTGCCAACTTTACAAGAATTTTATCGGTCAGGCTACTACAATAAGTTACAAAAATTGAAAGACGCATTTAAAAGGAACTTGAAGTTTCAATTGATTGTGTTATCGATTTCAATCCTTGGATTGATTTATTTGACCCTTGAGATCGGATTATCATTAACTCACTTGAAATTAATGATAATTGCAATGTCACATATTTATTCATTAATTCTTGCACTTTGGTTGATGGCACATGGTCTTATTAACGTTCCAAAGATGAAATGGATAGAAGGGAATGTTGTCAAACACTTGAATCATTTATATATTCATGTCCCAAAATTAGTGGATAGTTTGGAAGATACAAGGATATCTTTTAAAGAAGATATTCTTAAAGTTTTGATCTTGAAGAAAAACTTTACATCGACTGAAAATCAGGTTGATTTACAATTTAGAGATTGGATCCTACAATTATATAACAATATCCCTGGTGATTTGAAAGAGAATATGGAAAGACATAACAATAGTGAGAATGAACAACTTATTACGAGGGAGCAATTAAATGAGTATTTCATGCGTAAATTAGCTGCTACATTTAATGTGAATCGTTATAAATTAATTGCTTTCGAGTCTGAATTCAATAATTTATTCAATAAAATTATCAAACTGGAAGATATCTTAAATGCAGCTTCCAATTCCGAAAATCAGTTGGTGTTTAGAGTGGATCATTTCCGTACTTTACTCCTGCCACGTTTGAATTTTTACTATTATTACTTTGTAAGACCAATGGCAAATAAAGTATTTTCGGTGGTTTTATTTTTAACTTCATTTGTGATTATTCAATCTGAATTTTTCCATTCAACTAGATTATCTTTGATTAATTTTGCCATTTTCCATACCAAAAATAGTGGATTATTGAAATTTTTAATAACATTTATCTTATTTTCATACATGTTATTTTCAGCCTTAAATTCGTTAAAAAATTTAAAGATTTTCAATATGTACCATTTAGTTCCAAGAAATTCTGATCCAATTTCCACTTGTTTTTATGCAACTTATATTGCAAGATTAACAATCCCATTATCTTATAATTTCATTACATTGTTCATTTTAAGAAATTCGACTTTTGAAGATTGGTTTGGTCAATCGATCAATTTAAGTGGACTTTTTAATCTTTTAAATAATTGGTTACCAAGATTAATATTGATTCCAATTATTCTTACTGTTTTTAATGTCTATGATAAAGTCAAAAAGAAATTAGGTCTTAATTTTAATGATTCATGGCTTTTTAATGATATTGATAGTGATGAAGAAGATGAAGATTTGGAAAATTTACAAAATAAGAGAAAGGATTTACTTATTGTGGAAGCCAAAAGAATTATTAATAGAGAATTGTCAAAGAGACAACAAACAGGAATCAATACTGATTTACGTCCTTTCAATTTATCAAGAAATTTGGAGTCAACTTCTAACCACACTAATAGTCAAAACACATTTAATTCCTACCATGATGATGCGTTTGAAGATGATGCTGTTAATGCACAATTAGAGTTTCTTAATAGATCAATTATCCTGCCGAATTTCGGGAATGGTCAAGTATGGTCTTCCATTGGTAGTACTTTGAACGGTATCAAAGATTCAATATCAGGAAGATTTGGTTCTTTAGGTGCCTCTAGACATGGATATAGGGATGATCCTGTCGATGATGAGGCTGATAATTTAATTATATAGAATTTCAATGGGTAAGTTTAATAGGTTATTTATTTAGTTTTTTTTGTACTATAAATTTTATTATTTTTTGGTGTTGCATTTTACCCAAAGCGGACCTTTATTTCCGAAGTCCTCCACAAATATTTCAAGACCCGAGAATGATCAGAACAAATCTAAAACAGACAACTCCATCAACAAATTATTTGCATACAAAAACGAGCACCAACGATGCTATTGAACTTAAGGGTGCACAGACCGGTCTGGGGCTCACCATATATTTATGTGCACCGAAATGTGTCGAACTCAATTACATTCACACCGATTGATAGAAAGTCATTACCCACACATCTGAAAAATGGAAGATTGAGAGTTCCACTATTGAAATGCCCTCTGCATTTGGGACATTTTACTTCAAGAGTTAACCGATTATATAATGAAGATAAATATTCAGCTAGTGTTCTCAATCTAGACAAGGATAGAGTTATTTTCAACTTTAATATCTTTGACGGGCATGGTGGTGATGAATGTTCTAATTATTTGGCTACACATCTCTCGGAAGGTATTGAATCACTGAATGATTTGGTAGCAAAAGATAAATTAAAGAATGAATTAATCAAAAAATATTGGAAAACAATTGGTGGTTATTGGAAAAGATGGTATAAACATAGAAAAGAAAATTTCATCACGATGAAAGGTCATTCCAAATCCGTTAAATTATCAAATATTGATCATATAATTAATAAACCCGAAGATGATTTAAATTTAAGGTTGGCAATGTCTTTCTTGAAGAAAGATTATGATTACTTTGAACAAGATGGCAAAAAGGCTGGTTCTACTTGTACATCAAGTTTCATTGAAACCGTTTATTCGGAACCTGATAATGTACAAGCTGTTGATGAAACTTATTACTTTCATCGTAACACGATTTCGAAATTAACAATAGCACATGTTGGTGATACCAAGGCTATCTTGGTTGATAAAGAAGGTTTTGCACACGCTTTGACCCAACCACATCATCCTTCTAACCCAATGGAAGCACTGAGATTAAGGAAATATGCTACCAATTTCTTCATGACTGATTCTTTTGGTGAAGAAAGATTCATTGCTTTGGCCAATACAAGGTCGTTTGGAGATATTGATTTCAAGCAATTAGGTGTAACAGCAGAACCAGATATCACAGAATGTATTGTTGGAGACTATAATACAATCCATAAGAAGTTGACCCCACAAGAAATAAAAAATTATACCGTTGGTGGAATTGGAGGAGATGAAAGTTTCTTGATTTTATGTACTGATGGTGTTACTGGAATCTTAACTGATCAAGAAATCGCCGACATCGTCATGTCTCATTTCAATATGAATGGACATATGAAGTCGAGTCCGCAGAAATGTGCCGAAGAGATTATCAAATACGTGGAGTATATAGGTGGCGATGATAATGCCACTGCGTTGGTTATTCGATTGAATGGCTGGGGTAAATGGCCTATTGTCGATAGAACAGGCGAATTAAGACAGAGTAGAATGGATGATTATAATCCAAGGTCAAGTAAAGTTTGATATTTGTTTCTATGATTGTATTTTTAAGGATTATTTTGTTAGAGTATAGATTACAATAATCAAGTTTAACTTCCAAATTTCTTTTGAACCTTCTATGTATGTGTATATGTACAAGTGTGTGATTATAAGAATACCGAGTATCTTAGTTTTTGGTGTGCTTATACACAAACTTCTTTCTAGTCATGGCGTATTCACCCAACTTGGTACCAACCATATCATCTGTTATTTCAACAGGAACATATTCCTTACCATTATGTATCTGAAATTGTAACCCGACAAATTGTGGTAAAATGGTGCAACTTCTGGCGTTGGTTCTGATAGGAGTACCGTTTTTTATGGCTTCGGCAATAGGTAATGGGACAACGTGAGGACCTTTCCACACGGCTCTTTTCAATAATGTTATGCTTGGTCTCATTTTTGATGGTATAATCTTTTATTTAATTGAAGTTTTGATTTTGGATTTTGGTTGTTATACTGTTTTTTTTTTTGGTTTCAGGACTGGACGCTCGATTTTTCAGGTAAACGATTTTTCAGTTCGAAGCCGCTTTTCGATGAGACTCATTTTGCGTGAGATGGATTTTTTTTACAATCAAAAATACAACTAAATTTAAAGACATATACAATGTTTGCTTCTAGATTGGACTTGTCAGCTTTAGATGGAGATGCATCTAATAAGGCGCCGAGAGTGAAAAAGCCCTTTACTTTGAAAAGACGGTTGAGTTCAACCTCGATAAAAAGTGAGAGTGAAGATGAAAAAGAGATTGATAAAAAATCAAGTGATTCAAGTGACTCGAGCGATTCGAGCGACTCAAGTGATTCGAGCGATTCAAGTGACTCAAGCTCTGAATCTGAATCTGAATCTGAATCTGAAGCTGAATCTGAAGCTGAAGCTGAATCTAAAGCTGAAGCTGAGGATGAAGCTGAGGATGAAGCTGAGGCTGTTACCGAAAACAAAGAATCTCAAGATAATGTAAAAGAGGCTACTGAGGATGATCAAATGGACATAGACAAGGAAACACACGCCGAAAATGATCCTGAATATCTCACTAAGCATCAAAGAATATTTGACAAATTTCATAAAACAGCAGAAACTAATCAGAATAAAGATTCAAGTGATCATGAAATGGAAGCTCCATTGGAAGAAATCCAATTCCAAAATTTGGCACCATTACCGCAACCAGCATTACCTAAAGACAAAAAATTAGTATCTACCAATACATATAGCAAAAACCTTGATTGGTTAACTAATCCTGTCTACTCCAGTCCCTCCAACACTAGAAAATTTACAGACTTCGAATTAAGCCCTGTCATTCAGCAGAATCTCGATAAGTTGAAACTTGCCAATGCATTCTCAGTGCAAATTGAAGTTTTGAACTTACTTCTCGCGGACATCAAATCAAACCAATTACAACCAGATGCAAGAGGTGATATATTGGTAAATGCAGCCACTGGTTCCGGTAAGACATTGGCTTATCTGATTCCTATAATACAAAGTTTACATAAAAGAGTCGTGCCTCGTGTGCGAGCCATAATTTTGGTACCTACTCGTCCATTAATCAACCAAGTTTATCAAACTTTGAGTGAAATTAGCATTGGTATCAATTTAAATATTGTTACCTTAAAGAGTGATATCGCCATAAAAGAAGAAGCTATCAAGATTTCTAATAATATACCAGATATTATCATTTCAACACCGGGTAGATTAGTTGACCATCTTGGTAATGGTCTGGTAAGCTTGAAATCTTTACAATATTTGGTCATTGATGAAGCTGATAGATTACTTAATCAATCATTCCAAAACTGGTGTAAAGTGTTGATGGATAAGATCGAAAACGATGTCAACATTTCCGAACGTTGGGCTTTGGGTGTTCAAAAGTTGATTTTTTCAGCTACTTTAACTACAGATGCTTCTAAATTATCTCTTTTAAAGTTTAACAAACCAAGACTTCTCATTGTGAACGATCAGAAACAGTTGGTCGACGAAATGTTCTCGGTTCCTTCTGCATTATCTGAATTTGAAATTAAGTTTGGTTCTTCTCATGCATCTTTAAAGCCATTGATTTTAGTGAAATATTTAATCCAAACAAACAAATTACAAAATGTCTTAATTTTCACCAAATCGAACGAATCATCACTTAGATTATCCAAATTACTTGAACTTTTATTTGCTAAATTGTTAGCCAGAGATAATTTTGAAGTTGGATACATAAATTCCACCAATAATAAAGGGTCATTACGTTCGAGAATTCTTCGTGATTTCTCGACTCAAAATATTAATATATTAGTTGCTACTGATTTGATTGCTCGTGGTATTGATATCTTATCGATTACTGATGTTATCAATTATGATAGACCTAACTCGTCAAGAGAATATGTGCATAGAGTTGGTCGTACTGCTAGAGCTACTCAAAGTGGTAATGCTTACACATTGACATTTGGTAAAGGTGACTCGAGATGGTTTGGTAAGATGATGAGAGATGTTGGTAGAGGTTCTAAGAAGATCGAACCTTTGGAACCTAGTCTCAAGGAATTGATTAATGAATTAGATGAGAATATTTACTCGGACTGCTTGGCCGAATTACAAAGACAAGTATTGAATACTTAATAGATGTTATTAATAGATATTAAAAATTGAAAGATTAGTAGGAAGTATTTTTTTTTTCAGTAACAAATTCTTTTTCGCTTTTTGCAGCAGCATCATTTGAAAATTAAGGAGAAATATTTAATAAAGATCTAAAAAAACAAATTGAAGAAAGAGATGTTATGAGCGACCCTAATCAAGACTTAGAATCTCTAGGAGTCAAGCTTGTTGACCAAGACCTGTTAGAAACCTCTATCACAAAGAAGGCAAACGAGGTGTTGATCTCAAAAGATACAGAATTGGATCAAAAGAGATTGGAGAAGGCCACCAAGGATTTAAATAACACAGTCAAACGTATAAAGCTTTTAGAAGAAAGTTTGGTCAATCCGCGAACAAAGCTAAGCCAGCGAACACAAATTAAAAACGATATCAAATGGTTTAAAGAAAACGAGTTGGTTCCAAGGCAACAAGATGTTGAAGATATTAATAATAGACTTCGAGATAACAGGAACAAATTAGAAGAAGCAAAATCAAACAATGCACTGGAAAACGTAAATAAAAATGAACGACTTCCCGGTGAAACAGAAAAAGAATTCTTGATAAGGACTGGGAAGATCACTGCATTTGGTACTGAAACTACTTTTACTCAAAATCAAACTGGCGGAGAAGGAGTAAAAAATCATCAATATTTAAGGCTACCAGGATTTGAAGATTTTGAACAAAATGAAGCAAGCGATGATGGTGGTGATGATAATGATGAAGATTATCAATATGATGAACAAGATGAACCAAAACAAAAGAAACAAAAGGTCCCTGAACTCGATTATGAAGACGATATAGAAGGTGAGAACGAAACGTCTGATATCGAAGGCCTCGATTTTGACGATGAAGAAATCACAACCACAAAGTCATCGAGCAAGATTAAACATAAGCAATCGGCTACTATGTCTTCGCAAGAGAGAAATTTAGATGATGGGGATGAATTAGTTTATCAAACTCGTTTAAGAAATTGGGTAGAGAAACGATCCAAACTTCGTGAGTCATATTCTGATGATTCAGAGGAGGAATGGTTTAAACCACACCCTACTATTTCAGATGCTATTCTCAATGACCAATTCAAGCTACCAGGTGATATATATCCTTCACTCTTTGATTATCAAAAAACCTGCGTACAGTGGCTATGGGAGCTTTATTCACAAAAAGCCGGTGGTATAATTGGAGATGAAATGGGTTTGGGTAAAACCGTTCAAATAATTGCATTTCTTGCTGGTCTACATTATTCTGGCATGTTAGATAAACCTGTTTTGGTTGTTGTTCCCGCTACAGTCTTAAATCAATGGGTGAACGAGTTTCATCGTTGGTGGCCACCGCTCAGATGTGTCATATTGCATTCGATAGGTTCAGGTATGAATAATTCTGTATCAGAAGAGAAAATGGAGGAATTTTTGGAAAAAAATGATCCGAAACTGTCTTCCAAGTCGTTCAAAGCTAGTGCAAGCTCTCAAATTAATGCGGAAGAGATTGTGGATAGAGTGATGTCAAAGGGTCATGTATTGGTTACTACATATGTCGGTTTAAAAATCTATTCTCGGTTTATCTTACCTAGACAATGGGGTTATGTTGTTTTAGATGAGGGTCACAAGATAAGAAACCCAGATCTGGACATTTCTTTGACCTGTAAACAAATCAAAACTCATAACAGAATCATTTTGTCCGGTACACCAATTCAAAACAATTTAACTGAATTATGGTCACTTTTTGATTTTGTATTTCCAGGACGATTAGGTACATTACCCGTTTTTCAACAGCAATTTTCGGTACCAATCAATATGGGTGGTTATGCCAATGCCTCTAATGTCCAGGTTCAGACAGGCTACAAATGTGCAGTAGTGTTGAGAGACCTCATTTCTCCCTACTTACTCAGAAGACTTAAAAACGACGTGGCACAAGATTTGCCTAAAAAAAGTGAGATGGTTCTTTTTGTTAAGCTAACAACGATACAACAAGAATTATATGAAAAGTTCCTTCATAGTGAAGATTTGGATTCAATTTTGAAAGGGAAGAGAAATTTACTCCAGGGGGTTGATATTTTAAGAAAAATTTGCAATCATCCCGATTTGGTTAGTAGAGAAATTCTTCTTAGAAAACAAAATTATAATTACGGGAATCCCAAGAAATCAGGGAAAATGCAAGTCTTACAAAATCTATTGCAACTTTGGCAGAGTCAAAAACACAAGACTTTATTGTTCTGCCAGACAAAACAAATGTTGGATATTTTGGAGAAATTTGTTGCTAACTTACCTTTGTTAGATAAAGAAGATGAATTTCTTTCATATTTGAGAATGGACGGTTCGACCCCAATTTCTAAAAGACAAATGCTTGTTGACAGATTTAATCAGGAACCTAATTTGCATATTTTTCTATTGACTACTAAAGTTGGCGGGTTAGGTGTTAATTTGACAGGAGCAGACAGAGTTATTATTTATGATCCCGATTGGAATCCTTCGACAGATTTGCAAGCCAGAGAACGTGCATGGAGACTTGGTCAAAAAAAAGATATCACCATTTACAGATTAATGACAGCTGGTTCTATCGAAGAGAAAATATACCATAGACAGATTTTTAAAACTTTCTTGACGAACAAAATCTTGAAAGATCCGAAACAAAGAAGATTCTTTAAAGTTAATGATTTGCATGACTTATTCACTTTAGGAAATCAAAATGAAGTTGGTACTGAAACTGGTGATATGTTTTCTGGTTCCGAAGTGAATTATTCAGGAGATAAGGCTAGAAAGTCAAGCAAGTTATTAAAGCAGCATAAAAATGACGATGACTTTTATCAAGTGGCAAACATCATGGGCGTTTCTAAATTGGATAAATTCGAAGGGGATGAAGAAACAGAAAATAATGATGGAAAGACCGATGTAAAAGATGAGAATAGAATTATGGAAGGACTTTTTGCGCAGAGTGGTGTGCATAGTACCTTAGAACATGATCTTTTAATAGATTCTGGTAATCAAGAGATGTCTTTAATTGAAAGAGAAGCTAGCAAAGTAGCCAATTTAGCTGCAGATGCTTTGAGACAATCAAGAAAATTAACTCGAAAGAATGTCATTGGTACCCCAACATGGACCGGAAAATTCGGTCAGGCTGGAAAATTTGGTCCAAAGAAGGTTGTAAAAAATAGCACAAACCTCTCTTCAACTTCAATTATTGCCAGTTTAAAACAGAAAAAAGGAGTTAAAGACTCCGTCTTTGCGCACAACAAAAACCTAAAGGAACCCTCAAAGTATTTATCTCCGTCGCCCGTGACTGATGATAAACAAGCTATTATGAAAAAACTTATTGATTTCTTACAAACCAAAGCAAACAACTTTAGTACATCGAATGACATCTTAAAAAATATTCGTATGAAGGTGCAAAAAGAAAGTGATATGATCTTGATGAGATCATTGTTGAGAGAGGTGTGTAATTGGGATGCTGTGGCCAAAGGCTGGAAGTTAAAAGAAGAATTTATAACTTAGAAAAGGTGATGGAAACTTGTAAAATATATGTATACTAGCTTTTGTAATTTGGCTTAGTCCAACGGCAAAAAAAAAAATGTATAAAAATATATCAAACCTTCAAAAATGAAATTTATTAACCAATAAGTAACATAATTCTATGCTTTTAAGAAGATTTTTGACGACTAGAGCAAAGATAATACCCAAGTGTCCACCGCCCCAATATGACACGGGATGTACTTTCTGTTCTATCCCTGAATTTCCGGAAGATAAAAAAATTGATTTCAATACCAATTTGAATGGAACAAGTCAACTTCCTTGGAAGCATTTATTGGTTTTAAGTCATGGAGTCGAAAATTTTAAGGTTATGCCTTCAAAAATAGAGTTTGTCCCCGAATCTCTAGCTATGAAGATCAATACGTTAAGACGTGATATACTCAGTCCGCAACATCCGGTAATGGTGTCGAATATTATTTTGAAAAACCATGAAAAATTTGTCAAAGAGTTGGAAAAGGGGAAGGAATTGGTTTATTTATATCCGGATAGAGAAATGATTGAATTCGATAAAACTGACGTTGCAGACTTTGTAAAGAAGTATTTGGTGCCTCATGATATTGAAATCGCACCAGCGTATAATCCGTTTTCGAAGCAAGAAGATGAAAAGGTAAAAGACAATAAATATGACAATAATTTAGATTACAAATTTAATGAAACTCAGGTCGATCAAAATTTAATTTTGATTTGTGGCCATAGCCAAAGAGACATTAGATGTGGTGAATTGGCTCCGATCTTGCAAGATGAATTCCAAAGAGTCTTGCAAAAAGAGGAATCATTAAAGGATCTGTCGATAAATGTCGGGATGATTTCGCATATTGGTGGACATGCATATGCGGGAAATGTGATATATCTTCCTCAAGACCAAGATCAAGATATTGTATGGTACGGCCGTGTTTTTCCAGAAAATGTTCAAGGAATAGTCAAGGAAACCGTGATCAAAGGAAACATTATTAAAGATTTATACAGAGGTGAATTATAGACTTCTTTGGTTCGTATTTATTAGATTAGAAGATATAGAATAGAAAAATAGTTTCTCTGTTTATCTAAAAAAAAGTTGCAAAAATATTCAAATTAAACTGCAAGGAATTGACACAAAAATATTTATCCTATTAATACAGCGATTTTCTTTTGATTAGAAGTTGAAGGTGAATTCTTCCCTTGAAAGTTATAGAATGTATATAAATCACGGATTTTCAAAGAAGAGAAAATATGTTTGATGCGAAAAATCTTCAAGTTGAAAACATTCGCTATAAACAAAAATAGGTTGTGAATTCGACTTCCTATTTTCATTTTTACAGAATTGAGAGCGCAGTTAAGTTACATAATACTAATTCAAATACGATAAAAATATTATTTTATTTATATATATGATGTAGACTTATCAGGGAAAAAACTTGTTTCTATCAAATCATGTTTGTGTGAGGATGCGCTTCGGGAATGCCATCTCGGATAAGTTGAACGTGGTCTGAATAACTGCACTATTAGTTTCGTAATTTAACAAGAGCCGCAAGTATTTGACGGTCAAAGCAGGAACATTCGGCAAAATCGTCCTTATTATTCTAGCCATAAATTATGCCGATGGACAAACCTAGCTGAATATAAAACGTTTGAATTTGTGTCATTTTCAAATAGTAGTGCAATATAAATGTGCCGTATGTAATATTCGCCAAATCTCGATTAGAGAATTAGATTCTTCCTTCCACATATGTGTATTGTAGGTGGCATATTTTGTAACATTTTGGTTACGCTAGACAACAAAGCTACGCTTACATAACGGAATTTGTCATCAAAGGCATTTTTAACCAAATAGTCTTTTAGAATTCGGTAAAATATGTATCCAGTATTAAATTTTAAGTAAAACAATAAAATTTGTATGGAATATTATTGAAAAAAATTGATTTCAAGAATCTATAGATTGATAATGTAATTTACGGCATAACCAATTTAATTAAATTATGCGGTTTTTTATTTCTTGAGCATTAATTCATTGGCGCACAAGCAAGAGTACTAGCTACAGTTAATTTGTGTAAATGAAAGATCCGACATATGCTGTAGTACCTTGCATCAACAAACATGCCGTTGTCTTGTTGAACGTCGTTTAGCAGTCTGGGCAAATTAGATAAACGGTGGATTCGAAAAAGGTAGAAAGAATTACGTAACCTATTATACCGCAATTTTGTAATTTTGTTACGGATCTTGAAATTGTAAGGCGTTGGTGAATTTCAATTCAGATTATTTTTTCTTACATATAAGCCGGGCCACTCTCAAAATTTGGATCACAATTTTGAAAATAAAACGAATTATTTTGCGACAAATCACTAGTTTAAGATCATTATTGTGTTCTAAGTACAAGGATCTGTTAAAAGATCCACTTTGATATGTTATCAAAGCTTTTGGATTGATGTGATCAACAATAAAATTCCGTGTAAAAATTATTGGATTTGCGTAACTTACCTATTTTAAATTATTTTTTACCTTTCTTTGCCTCTATATAATTTTTTGAATATGCTCTCCAACCGTTTAAACATTAACGCCGCCAATTCCTTACAGTACAGTATCTAACACAAAAGAATCACATATGGTGTTAGTTATCCAACAACTAACACCGAAAGCAACACAAAACTAGAATAAAAAACAAGATGTAAAAGAAGCATTAATATGTTTATTAACTAGCAAATAAGACAGATGCATAATCGTCTCAGAAAATGTTAGATTAGTATTAACGGAATTTTATTATGGAATTCTCGTTATAAATTGTTTTTGATATTTTCGACAACCAGGTTGTTGGCCGTTTCGGTTTATGAAACTTTTTTAAATTTAACTGTAAATTGCCATCCAATTTTGGCCCAATAGAATTTGACTAAACCTGAGGCATCAATTATTATGTATCTCGTATCGCCTTATCTAAATAAAGTCTAAATTATAGTAAACGGCCTGTTTTATATTACCTCCTATAATCAACCGTACACAAACTTTGAAAGAAATCTAGTAAAAAAATAATTGTAAAATTGAAGATTGGAATGGCACACAAAGGTTCAATTTTGGACAAGTACAAAGCCAAGCTATAGAAAGAGTGGGTAAACAAAAGATGAGCGGTTAAAAATGATCAAATCTTTTAGACTGCAGGCTGAACGGGATTAATTCCATCGTTTTATGGATTTTACAATAAGATCAAATATAAAATTAACCAAAAGAAAGATATTAAAAAAACAAACAATTCTAAAAAATTATAGAGGCACTGTTTTATACAAAATAATATTTGCTCATTTTGTTTTCCCAGGCAACAAAATATTATTTCAGAAAATATTTTCTCAAATCTCAAAATAATATATTTTTATTAACACGTTTTCAGCTTTTGCTGATTTTTTTAGATTGTTCGAGAAATCAACAAAGCGGTAGGCCTATTTGCAATAGGTACAAAAAGGCGAAAGGTTTTGTTCATATAGTCTTATTCTTATGCTTCCGGATGACAAGTCTTTTGATTAGATTTTGAACGTAGAGATTCTGAAGTATTATATCTGTAATGTACATGTATGTACCACATTTGACGTGAATAAATTGACAGCCTAGAACTGATTTATCATCTCCGTGAATTAAATAACCCGCATCTTTTTTTATTCAAAAAGAAACTACGTGTTGCGTTGGCTCCTAAAGAAAATTGTACATTAATTAATTTTGAATATTTTTTATGCGAGCACCCCACTACGGGTTATAAGGAGATTTGAGGAGCGATATGATTTTTTTTAAAAACAATTTCAAGTTGATCATTTTGCACACAAAACCATTTTCGCAGGAATTGCGTGCACAGGATGGAACACACTAAGAGGCCAATTTGAGGAGGTCTCGTAGTTTCAAAAGATACTTTTGTTGTGAGCTGCCATATTGAAGCAGAAAGAGAACAATTGAGGCAAGAATAGTTCAAATTTAAAATGTCAAAAGCCCGCAAGAAACAGAAATAGACAGAGTTGGAAGATGCGAAAACAGATTGCATTTTGTGGTTGGTGCCACACATTTCTTTGGCTGTAGATAAGCAGAAATACGGCTTATTTTGCGGTACTATTTGATGTTGTCACGGTTCTATTGAGAGAACATTAATATATATGTGATATTGTAACATAGGGATTTTTTATCTTAATTAATATAACTTTTGTGTCACAATATACTGTATGCATTGCAGCAGATACGTCGGACTACTTTTCAGAGATTATAAACAACATTGGATGTTGCATGCGTACACATTCTATGGGGAAAGCACCGATCACGCATCTTCTCCTGCGCGTATCTCTTTGAGTTGTGGAATGATACGCATCATACTATGCATACTCAACAAGAAAATCTTTACGCCGAATACCGCTACGAAATAATATTCAAAACTTACCGCACAATTCCGACGCATTTACCACGCGTAGCGAAATACAACGGTTATGCTGGCCCCTTGAGCTAAGATAGCCAACTATTTACACAAATAATTTGTGTAAATGTAATCAACAAGTCAAAGTGTCGCTAAACCTAAGAAAATAATCACTTTTAGGTACGATTGGATCGATAAAAGATTGGCATGTCAAACCAATTTATTAGAAGATATTCATTA
Source organism: Kodamaea sp. yHQL449 (assembly GCA_030582715.1). NCBI lineage: Eukaryota > Fungi > Ascomycota > Pichiomycetes > Serinales > Debaryomycetaceae > Kodamaea > Kodamaea sp. yHQL449. Next base: position 87,138 of record JAJMGT010000015.1, on the reverse strand, counting down.
GCAAAATCTAATCCTTATCTTAACAAGCATGCACAAAAAAAGCTACAATTAATGGTATAAATAATAATAAATAGACATGAACACAAAGAACAACTAAAACGCAACAGTATCAAAGAATGCCTCGAATCCATGTCTTGATCTTCGAGGTGCTCTGAAAATTTTATTTTCACATGTGAGAGTACTAGTTTTAGATTGTGTCTCGAAAATTTAGACATACGGTACATTTCATCCATTGTAAATTTGGAAGCAATACTGTAAGTACATCGTACCTGCTTCGCAAATTCTGTACGAGTCTAAGAGTTTGATTGCCTATTCGTTTGGGAGAATGCTATTTTATTGCTGTACGTACTGAAATTTGGGCATTCAGAGTTTATTGGTTCTAAAAAGAAAATCTTTTCTTTTTTATTTTTTATCTTTAAATACTTGCTGTAATTTAGTTGTTGCGTTTGTGCTAAATTGGCTTGTTTTTTATGATCATGCAAATTCAGCACTTTCTTTTTGCTGTGCAGATGGTTTTTTTCACAATTAGGACGTTTATCTAGTTGGCATGGCTGCATGAATTCAATAACATCCTAACAAGTGGATTTTATGTCCAGTTATTCGATTGTATGCAGCTCATGCAGATGCAAGAGCACTTTGTTACATAAAATGTACTGTATAAAGAGCTTTACTCTTTGTGCGTATTAGTTTTTGTTTTGTAAAATTTTAGCAATATTAAGAGAAAAATAAAAAAGAAATTATTATTTTTTATAGATTGCAAGGATTTCAAAATTATTTTTATTTTGAGTCCTGTACATGTTGCTGCTCACAATGTTGTTGTTTTTAGGTTATTTTTTACTGGTGCATGTATTTTTTTTTGGTACTCTGAAGGTTCTATCCGATTCTGACAGTCCTCAACTTCAACAGAACTTTACTATTAAGAACGAGCTGGAACTACTAGGTAGTTTATTTCCTTATTTAATGGACAATATCTGTTTCAATTTTGTCCAGGGTGGTTATTGAAATATTAAAAAAAAAAGTCTTTACAAATTGTGCGTATTTATTTTTTTCTTTCTTTTCCATGTATTTTGTTTTACGTTAAAATTACAAAACGATATTATATCATCACCAAAATTTATATAATAGATTACATATACATATTTTTTTTTTTTTATTTATTTTTCACTCTTCATTTGTTTTGTTTGGTGACAGCGGAATTAGAAGAACTAATTAAGTCGCCGATACTCGACAATTAATATATATATATATATATCAAGGTTGTATACGACCGCGATCCATCCAATAAATCCTTTACTCCTACAATAGTGAAGAAGATTCTACCCAAGTATTAAAAACAGGAGGAAAATCTACTGTTGTCACGAAAATTTATACATTTCAACCCCGCTTCCCCCAATCCACTTTCTTAAAATTTGAGTTACTTGGAAACTCCTGTGTTGCCTAAGACTTCAATTATATTTAGACTTGAATTGCGTTCAAACAAATCACCTTTTTTGACCCCTTTCATCATAGCTTTGAAATCAAAGAGAAATCAAATTGCCAATTTTGATAACGAGTGACAAGATTTAACCAATTCATTTGATTGCACTCCAATTCTCGATCGATCAAAATTTTATAGGCATTATTTTACAGTGAACGAAACCACAACAAAATTTGCAACAAGCGTTTACAACCAATACAAAAAGTTTCCCAAGCCGAATCCAGATTTTCTTTCGTTTTGCAAATCACTTCGAGATCTGACATCTATCTTATCAAAGTCTAGATCTTTTTATATCTTACAGAAAATATGAACGGAAATTTCAATGCGATGCAGCAACAAGCCGCTGCTCAACAGCAATTCCAAAGCCAGCCATATGCATCATATTACATGCTTAATCAGTCCCAAGTACCAGCTGGTGCACAACAATCTGGTCAACAACAATCTCCACAACAAGGCCAATCCAGTCAACAAGTGCTGCAACAACTGGGCCAACAAGCGGCCGATCAATCAGCAACAGACCCAACTTATGCATATGCCAGATATCACTCGGCTTCTAGTGCTTATGGTGGTGCTCCTCCAAACTATTCGATGTACCAACAATCGATGCCAAACCAATTATCTCAACCACAACCACTGCATTATAGTCAAATAAGCGGTGCTGCAGGAGCCCAAGCTTCCAATCTCTCAAATCCAGCTGCCGCAACTGGTGCTGCCTCTAACACACACTCTACTCCTGTACAGGACACTTTGGGCAACGCAAACAACTCGACTGTTGGTCAATATCAGCCCCCTGGTATTAGACCTAGAGTCACCACTACCATGTGGGAGGATGAGAAGACTTTATGTTACCAAGTTGACGCCAATAACGTCTCCGTTGTGAGAAGAGCAGATAACAATATGATTAATGGTACCAAGTTATTGAATGTTGCTCAAATGACTCGAGGTCGTCGTGATGGGATTTTGAAGTCTGAAAAGATTAGGCATGTTGTAAAAATCGGATCTATGCATTTAAAGGGTGTTTGGATTCCATTTGAAAGAGCCTTGGCTATGGCCCAAAGAGAAGGTATCGTGGATCTTTTATATCCATTGTTTGTCAGAGATATCAAGCGTGTTATACAAACGGGTGTTACGCCAAGTAGCTCGGGTGCTGCACAAGTAGCTGGTGCTGCTAAAACCGCCTCAACTCCGACCGCAGCTTCTTCTACAGCTACTGCAGGTGCTAGTGGTGCAGCTCAACCAAACATGAATAGTTTCTACCAACAATACAGCCAACAATACGCCACTGGCGCCGCCGGTCAACTGTATGGTGCAACTAATGGTGCAGGCAGTAATACTGCCAATCCTACGGCCTCTGTTGCTTCCAATCAACATTCGCCTCAGCAATTGCATCAAACTTCTGCTTCAGCATCTGGCGATCAACGACAACTACAATATAGCCAAGCCCAGCAGATACCGCAGCAACAAGCTGGTCAACAAACTGGTCAACTGCAAGTACAATACAGCTATCAACAACAGCCGTATTACGCTTCTGGAAGCACTGGAACAGCTTCTACCGCCCCAAATCAATATTACCAACCGTATAATCAAAGCTATTCTACTGCATACGGCGGTCAACCGGTGTACTCTTACGGTTATTCTAACCCACAGTTACCACATCAAATTCCTCCTCAACAATCTCAGCAAGGACAAGGTACTCCTCAACAACAGTCTAATCAAGTCCCTCAGCAAGGAACTCCTCAACAAGCTCCTGTTAACTCCATTCCTTCACAATCAGCTAGTTCCAGCACTAACCTTGCTTCTGATAACTCTACCACTGCTACGTCTGTGAAGGACGAGAAAAGGTGAGTTTAGCTACACTTGCTAACTTTACTCGGAGAAGGGGGGCACAGGTGATGGGAAATAGAATGTATCTATAACAAGAATAATGAGTAATGCAGAGTAACCTGGAAAAGGTTGCATTGTTTTGTGCTCATTACGGATAATCGCCTGGAAAGAGGTGTGGAGAATATGAAGTTAAACACAAAAGATACGGCTTCGATTCTTTTTCGGTTTCGATCAAAAGCTTGGGCAGAAATTCTTGTTATAGACGAAGTTTCCCACTACTATCAGTCCTTTTCTTCAATGGGAATAAGTTCTTAAAAGAATTTGATAGAGTTTAATGTATTTTATATTCACCTTTTTATGTTTATGTTTTGTTTATGTTTATTTTGCTTGCTTGTTTTATTTTAGTTATGTTTGCTTTTGCCTTTTGTTCCTTTTGAACAAAATTTTTGTTTCTCCATTGGTTTTGAGTTTCACTAAAAACTTGTTTTATGTATCTCAAGTTTTGAAGTACATAAGTTTTGAAGTACATAACCTTGAATCACTTGCCAATGGGAGAAACACTGCTAGATTTTATTTACTGGTGGTTACTCTCTATAGTTAGATTTTTTCTCTTCTTGTCTTTAGTATTATATATGTCAACTTAAGAAGTTCTATTTATTGACATTTACACTGCTGAAGCTGGGCATCAGCTATGTAAGGGACCAGATCTTTTCTGCTTTGTTTTTTGCAGAAATAAGAAAACGCGCTAACAAAAAACTGGCTGTACGCATATATGCGAGTACGTGCATGTTAGCATATAAAATAGCTCTATCAAATGTTGGTGATTGCATAACCATAGCTTACATATCTGTATGTGCGTTGTGTGCACATGTACATGCATTAAGTACAGGTTGGAAGCATCTGTATTGCGACTTTTGTTTTCTTTTTTTCCTCCTCTTTTCCTGCACCATACTGAATATTATTAATGTTTTCCTCGGAAGACAGGTAACCAGGCATAACAATATGCCAACCAAACAAAGTATAGAACAAGACACATATAAAAAATGGAATTTTTGAAAAAAAAAAAATACTGCACTTCACGCGTGATACATGCAAAAATAAACCTAGCATTGTTTTGCTGTTGCTTCATGCAAATGTCAAAACTTTCATTTTCCTTACTTTAAAGCTGTCTCGGTAGAATATGCATGCAATTCCGGGGCATCTAAATCAATATTTAGGCCACATTTTTATCATTTTGTGACGTAGAATTAGGTAATTTTTTGTAAAAGATTTGGTTCCTTATCTAGTAAGTACATAAGGATGTAAATACAATATTTACTTGCTCTTGGTTCCTTGCTAAAAGCCCTATTTTACCGTTCTCTCAAAAATCACAGTATTTAGAGGCTGCTGTTAATAACCTTTTAAAGTCATATGTAGTTCATGCGCTTGAGACTAATAATTTTGTCTACCGGTGCAAAACCTACTTTAAGGTACATGGCTAAATTTGATTCTTGTTTCAATTTAAACAAATCTTTTTTCACAATCATTTGATACGCCTTTAAGAGAGTAACTGTATTTAGAATACAAGCTTGAATTAGCGTTCGAGAGTGCGTGTTAGTATTTTTTTAATTGCAAGTGCACGTAGTTACTCAATTTAATTTTTTAGAGTCAACAAGCTCTAACAACCAAATTTGTGCAAAGTCAGGAATCGTCAAATATTAGTGGTATTTAGCTGAATGGGTACCTCGACAATTCACTCAGGCTTTAGAAAATACAATTGAGAATGTGCACTAATTGATATGACGCGCTCGCTTAAACCTGAACTCGTTTTCTGTGCTACCATGCAATATTTTTCTAATTATACAGGGCCAATAATCTACAACACAAAAATAATTTTTAGCCAATAAAAATAAAAAATAAAACATTCGCACCAACACAAAAAATCAAATTAGATAATGCTTTGACGCCAGGAAACCCGGAAATGAATTCTCTTTTCTATAAATCTAACAAGATGCATAATACAGAAATACCTTTAAAGATGTTTTCCTGTTCCTTTAGGACTGATTCTAATCAAAAAAACATTCCCAGACAAAAGTTACCTAGTTTTTTAAGCATTTTTTTGCGGCAAAAAAATAGCATTTAAAATACCACTTTATTTGGTGTTTATCTAGAATTTACAATTAAATGCCATTAAATCGAAAACTTTTTGCTCTGCTCTCTATATACAATTTTATTCCTATGTTTAGACTTTTATTTCTATCGTTTCAAGTGTCGTTTTTTATCCTTCCAAGCCTTTTCAGCTTCGAAAACGGCACTGAGTGCATTACCCATAGCTTTGAAATCTGTCATCAAACTTACATGACCAGAATCACTTGAAAACTTACCCACAATTTGGCCCTCGCCAGTTTCTTCATTGTATGGACAGAACCCCTTACGCTCTGGCATCAACCACTTTTGATGCACAACACCATCACCGTGGCCATAATAAAATTCGTAATACTTACCGTCTTTGATATCCTGTATGCTATCAACCATTGAGCCTCTTACAGATGGAACCTGGTTACCGTATACAACCGCCATTGGTGGATATTCTGCTTCTAATTCCGGCCGATATTCTAGAGACAAAACGTATGCCTTCGCTCTCTTCAATGTATCTGCAAGATAATCGTATGCCTGTCTGAAACTGATCGAAAAGGTTTCTTCTTCATCGTTCGATGCTCCATGGTCGCTAGCTGAGGGTGCGCCCAACATAGGTATAGAGCTATCTTGGATTGGTCCTGATAAAAGCACCAGCGAGTTCGATTCTGCAAAGTTGTTAGAAGATGGTGACAAAGGAGAAGGTTTCAGGGTAGACATATAGCTATCAGCAGATGAAGACCCTACTATGGGTGATGCACTATTGACTGTTTCAATTGAGTTAGGCTTGGATTTCCTGTTTATTGAAATGGAACGATAATGTTTGAGCTTGTTGCTTAAGCTATTAATACTTGGAAAAGACAACGTGGATTCAGTAGTTGTTGATGGTGGTGGAGTGTTTGATCTTGAAATAATTGGAGATCCCCCTTGTTGGTTGCGTGGAAACGGCTGTGGACTATGATTTGGCGATGAAAGGTTATTTAGTTGTTTTTGTCGTTGATCATCCAATAGCTTTCTTTTCTTTGCAACCAATGGAGACATATTATATTCAACCCATACATCAGGGTCGAAATAATCTAAATCATAGAACTCGTGAGTTTTTTTATCTACAAATAATCTACCATGTAAAGGTAAGAATATAAAACTTGACCGCATCATAAAATTTGTTTCATGAGTCAATATTTTATCCGAAAACAAAACTGAATCTGTATATCTCAAAGGTCCTAATATATTCAAACATTCGCTAGGTACACCAACATAAACAAGAGATCTGAATAATTTTGGGTTTGCCTGTAAAGCACCTGTGGCGATAAGGCCACCCATAGAATGAGCAATAACAAGCGTTGGTTTTCCCGTTTCTTTATAAATCTTTTTCAAGAATTCTTCCAAGTACTTCGCAGTGATATCTGCACTCAATCTCCAATCGTAACCAAACTCCTTAACATTTGTCTTGGGGTTATTGGATAACTTTTTTATCAATTTTTTGCATATATCAATAGGGCCAATATTTCCTAGTATACCATCTGGATATATAAGATCGGTTGCACGTAATTCATCTTCATTATTAGGTCCTAATAACAAGTTTATCTTTCTTAAATTGAACCCGGCTTTGATTGGAATCCAAACTCGTTTATGTGTATTGGAATCTCGCAATATGGAACCACGATAACCACCCAAAATAACTATATTACCATTGATTTCATGAAAAATAGACTCATAGTTTTTTTCAATTTTTTTGTTTGGTAAAAACTCATTCAAGTTATTGGTCAAGGACTTTTTAACGGCTCTCATACGAGAATTATCTGATTTTTTAACATGTTTAAAATAATGGGCATCATCCGCCGTACTGATAGATAGTTGTCTTTCTAATTTGTTTTTCATTTCTTGCTTTATTTCGTCATTTGTACTATTGTTTCCAATAAGCGGAAGCTTAGCTTCAAGTTTGAACGACTGAAGCTGTTTTGTTATATTAGATCTGACGCTACTAAAGCCTCCAAAAGGTAACGAAAAAGAAAAAACTTTATGCGAAGGATCTGATTTCTGAAACTTGGTCTTTTGAAAAGTCGAGCTTAAAGGTGATTTGGAGATTTGAGGTTTTTGTACCTTTTGTAATAATGTGGATGTAAGAGATTGATCATGCGTTCCTTTGTGATGCTTTTTCAAAGTCGTAGGATCAATGGCATGTGTTGGCTCATGAAATGCGGTTAGAAGTTTTTCTGGTTTCCCAGTTGTTGGATCCTCTATATCATCATCTTGATATACTTCATTAATGGATTCACCACCAACAATTGAATCAGCATCATTTTTTGAAAGACGTCTGCGAATCACAGAATTATTCCGTGATTGGTTAAGTCTCGGTCTATCGGTGTTACCTGATAAGTCAGATTTGGGCAAATTCATGCCGCTAATACTTAATTTAGTTAGATTTTGTATCTCTTCTTCCAAGTTTTCCTCATCTTCATCATCATCTTCATCATCATCATCGTCATCCTCATCCTCATCGTCATCGTCATCATCTTCATCCTCATTATCATCCATAATATGATCTCCATCAATGCCTGATTCTGGTTGATATTGCTCATATAAGCTGGTTTTCGAGTCGTTCAGATTTGGATCCAATTGATCTGGTCGCATTTGTGAGATGATGTGGTTTCTATTTGAAGAAGCAGAATTAACTTTCTCCGATTTCTCCCTGTCTTTTTGCGTTGATGCTGAGTTTGACATTTCTAATGAGATAATGTAGTTTGTTTTCTAAAATAATAGCACAATTTGATGCAATTCCAAGTTAATAATTTTAGGAGTTAAGATGTGAAATACTGTACAATTTTATGCGCAACTGTGCCAATCGAAAATTTAAAGAAATATTCAATTTGAAGGATATGTACAAATCAATTATTAAAGAATAACCTGCAAACCCGTGGGTATAACTTGGAGGATATTTGCAATTGTACGTACGAGTTTTTAGAACTATAAAAGCTGATTAGATCAATATGCGGTTACGTTGACTGTATTATTTGGTGTAACTCGGATAAAAAGGGAAATATCGGAAATAAGATATTTCCTGAAAAATGACCCTTTAAGTGAGGTGATATTAATAGAGTTTAGCGTGGCTACAAAAAGAGATTACCTCCAAAGGTGAAAAAAAAAACGTCGATTTCTGTTATTCAAGATGGTAAACTGTAATTATATATTCACTAGATATAATCTGGAAACAAAGCTAGTGCTTGTTAAATCTAAAGCGATTAAAGGGTTCCTGAGTTCTGACAAATTAAAGATAAATAATACTTAAATAATCCAATTATACACAGGAATTGTTTGCCAATAATATAAAAAAATTGATACGCGTTTTCATACGCCATTACAGTGTAGTGTAGCTAGCTGGGTAGCCAAATATAACGAAATTTCGGTAAAAACTCCCACATAAAGTAAACTCAAAACAAAAAAGGGATAAATTCCTCAAAGGGTCTCGCTTATATCTTTTTAGCGGGCTCAAAAGCTCTGTGGTTGCGAAAAAAAATTAGAGCTAAACCAAACTTTTCATTGTTTAACTACGCATTGACATATACAGCGCCACCGTTGTATAGTTTACATCCTTCTTTTTCTGCGACAGTTTAGAGGCTTTTTTAGGATTTATCTTTTTCAAAGCAGTTTTGACCTTCAACTTTAATGAAGCGGTTGTTGAAGCAACTGAATGTGTGGACGAATCAGCACTATCGACTTTCTTCAAGTTATCAGAAGTTTCCTTCAGATTATTGGCATTCTTGGAAGCTGCAGCAGTGGCAAGTTTAGTTTTATGGTTAGTGTCTAACATTATTTTGATTACTTAAAAAAGAGAATCAGATTAGTTTGAATGCCAGATTGACCTGTTTAAATAGTTTAGATACAAAGGTTTGCGATTACAAAGCAGTTGTTTTATTAAACTCTCCAGTCGGGAATTTGGCGGGGAAGCCCTTGATGACTCATTATCAGAATGTAAGAAATTTGATCTACTGTGGAGCCAAACATATACGCAAGGTATAGGTAATTATGAGGAGGGGTGGTTATAATTGGAAGAGAAAATAAATTGCTTAAAATGTAAAAAATTATGTTTAATTGAGCAAATATAAATGCGTTACAAAATTATTATTGTTGTCAGCCTCGCGGTGGCATGTATATAATATTAAAAACGATAAAGTTGTATATAGGCACTGTTAATCCGTAGTCGGACCCACATTCTGTATTTTCGGTTGTTCGATGCATTTCGGTAATTACACAACAGGAGAACTTGTCTTGGCAGTATGACAATTAGTCAGCCAACCAGTGCTGTATAACAACTATACTTGAATATCGACACAATTCCCTCACAATAATCAATGTGAGTCATGAATATTATAGTCAATATTTATGATGCTTAACAGTCCGGAAAAAATAACATATGGTTATGTGTATGTGTTACTTTTGTGAAACTTTTCGTATCACTTACTTAGAGTGTAGCCTTTTAAATTAGTGATTATACAATCTCTGCAAGGTCTAATTATCATGATTTTGTGCATCAACGAGACTTGATTGCTAAACACTGTATAATCCTTCAATTGTGTTCATAAATTTGTTGTACTAACACACCCTGAGTCACTTACACATATTTGATTTGACTTGTCACTTGTATAAACTACACTTCAAAATCATAACGCCGTAAAATTAAAATAAAACAAAAATCACAAAATGCTGTGAATCGATATTTCTTCAAATTCGATTTCACTTAATAGAATTAAAAAATAATTAAAATTAATTAAGCTTCGTTGCTTTACATTTCTTCAACACTAACTTTGTCATTAATATGATGGATAGCATTTGAAAACTTGTGATGTTTGAATTGATCGTTTGTCTCGGATCTAACGTTTTGTAAAACAATTTTATGTGCATGACGGGCAGGTAATCTTGTATCGAATAATTTGTCCATATCTTCCAAGGCAATACCCTTTGTTTCAGGTAAAAAGAAATAAACAAATGGTATGGATAAAACCGCCAAGCTTGCAAAAAAGAAGTAAATACCATACTTCATATGATCAATCATGTTAGTAGTCAATCTTGACATGATAAATATAGGAACCCATGAGACAGCTGCATTTATTGCTTGCACAAATGACCTAATGCTTTGATCAAATACTTCACCACCAACAACAAATGGACCACCAGACCAGGCCAAGATAAATGAAGCAATCCAAATATACATGAGACCAATTGCAGCTTTCCCTCCAGGACCAGCAACGTTACCAGGTTTTGTGGGGTCATTAATCTTTAAATAAGCACCAATATACCAGAAACAAAGAGAGCAAACAGTAGATGAAGTCATGAATGATTTTCTTCTCCCGACAGTATCAACAATAAATAGGATGTAGATAAACGTACAAATAAACTTGACGACACCAAACATACCTGTCGAGAACAAAGTAGCATTCGTACCCTTTACCCCCAAACCAGCAAAGATTATTGGAGAATAATAATTAATCGATTGAATACCCAAAAAATTTTGAAAAAGGAATAAAGAACAAGTGATACATAATCTGAACAAAATTTTTCTATTATTGAAAAACACTTCACGGAATGGATCCCAAATGCCTAACCCTACTCGTTTTTTTTGAATTTCAATGGATTCTTGCACTTGATTAACTTCGTAGGCAATATATTCATGGTCTTTAGGTAAATTTCTTAACCAACACAAATTTTTCAAAGCTTGTTCATGACGGCCAACTTGAAATAACCATCTAGGAGATTCTTTAATAAAAATGGATCCCAATAAAAACAATCCACTAGGGATCATTTGGACTGCAAAAGGAATAAACCATTGCTTTTTTTCAGATTTAATATGAGAATCAACAGCATAAGAAATCCAAAATCCAACTAAATCACCGATTCTCCAACCAATTTCATATGAACTAATCAACTGACCTCTGATCGCCGGTGGAGACACTTCTGAAATATAGACAACAGTCAAGTTAGTTGAGGCTCCAACAGCCAAACCACCAAGGACTCTACCAACATAAAGAGGAGCTAACCCATTCTTGGAGCTAGCTGCTAACATAATTGCAGAACCAATTGTAATTAGAACGGCCGCTATAATTAAAGATATTCTTCTTCCCCAGTAATAACTTGTAGGGTATGAAATCAAAGCACCAAAGAAACAACCAGCATGAAATACAGATATAATGTTTGAAATGATCGATTTACTATGAGGAGAGTCATCAAGACTAAACTCTTTCATAAAAGAAGGTAATGCCACTGTGCCTCCAATAAACCCACCATCGTAGCCAATGATAATTGCTGCTGCAGAAGCCATAAGTGCAGTAGCATAAATCCTATAGTTGTAAACTTCAGGTGGGGTTGGTCTTTCTTCAACCTTCTCAAAGATATTTTTAAAATGAAATCTAGATTTCTTATTCGAAAGGTCGGATTCATCGGAAGTTATAACGATTTCTTCATGTTTAGAGTTCATTTCCTTTTGTAAGCTTGAACTTTGAGAGGATCCAGCCTCATAATTGTTAGCCATGTTTTTTTTTGGGTTTATTGCTGCAAGGTGTAACTTCCTATGCTTAGAATGTTGTTTGCTATTATCCTCTGATTCCATTGCAGCAAAATTCAGGATGGATGCTTCAATATTTATAGTCCAAGATTTAAGTTAATAAGTATTCTCATTATACATTTAAAAGTAGTGATTAAGTGTATCTGCCCTTAATTTTCACTATATTTTTTTTTCTTTGGGGTTTTTAGTTATGAGATTACACAAATTCAGCCTAATTTCTGTCAAAAACAGGCCGGACTTTGACGAAAAATTTCTTATCTTTCTCTGCAATATCTCGTTAGGTTAATCATACTGCTCGACCAAGGTTTGTGAAACGTTAAAAGCGCAAGCAGACAGCTCTTTTTGCCGGAAATAGATCATCAAATGGATGTGTCTAGTTTGGTGAATGCAAAACATGAAAGGTTTATTTTTCATGGCAAACAAGACTATTGCAAAACTCGTGGGGGTTATATATTATCCCCCATAAATTCCTGGACATCGCCAACCAAATTCTGAATATCCCCCAATTTTTCCCCAGATTTTGGAGGCACCATTTAGCGGAACGAAGTTGTGGAGGACCGTGGGGTCAGTCATTTTATAATATTACATTCTTAATCCCCATTAGTTGTATTGTTCTTTCCTTGAAAATTTCCCCGGATTATTCAATTTTATTAAGACCCCTCATTCCGAATTAATTGTTTTATCTATTTGTTCGAATTAGGTACAATTGTTGAGATCTTAAATAAATCTTCACTATTGTAAACCAAGAGCGATGACTGAAACGAATGCAATAATTGAATCCTCACTACTTGTGTAAGCTGAGAAACTCTTGCGGATGTTGCAAACAAGAAGGAATATTTATAAATGATCAGGGCTGATCGATACAATTTAGCAAAAAATATGTCGTGAAAAAAAATGGACGAGTCAGGAATCGAACCAGAGACCTTCTGCTTGCAAGGCAGACGCGCTACCAACTACGCCACACGCCCGTTGTTTTTTATTTATTGTTTTGCGCGAATTGTATATATTAATAGTTTTTAAAAATTTTCTTCGCGTGAGTTGATTGCCGATTTCGAATCTTCATAAATTTCTGGAATGGAATTTGCAACTTTGGTCAAAAAAAATAGACTTTAATCGTACCCTTTTTCTATGGAAAAATGTAATTCTCCTCGTTAATATGGCCAAACTGTTTTTTTTTGATGAACTGTTCTGTGGTTTTTTATTGTACCTCTTCCTTTGTACCATTTATGACCAGAATTGATTTAATCGAGATAGAAGGACGGCATTTCAACTCGCAATTTAGAAAAACAATTGGGTACGCTAATTACAAGCAGACTTATATTTTCGGTATGCTAAAAGCTCTTCATCTTAAGAAATGGCAATAAACTACTTTATTATTGCACATGCTCAAATATTTCTTGAATAATATTATAAAAATTTTGCAAACTTCTCCAAAAATTTATCGAAAGGCTACTTTTTAAAAAGTTCAATCACGCAAATGAAAAGCAGTCTCACATAAAGATCTTATACAAACTTGAGCTCTTGTCCCCTCTCTCTTGAGTTTGCTCCACTCAACTTTTGCAACCAATAAAGAGTGACACAGAGTCAACTTTAGGCTTAATAGTTACGCGTATATTTGCACAAAATTGAAAAAAACCGAAAATTCATCGCGATTTATTTGCATCTTATATACAGGGATTAAACAATCAAAAGACGCGTTAGTAGAAAAGTTTTGAAATCTTATAAAGCACTAGACCAATAAGGATAGTATAGTACAATACGTACAAACGTCACATAATATTATAAAGAAAATAAGAGGGCTGACAACATGTATATAACTCCCGATAAGTATTCCCAAACCTTTAGGAATATTAAACAGTCGTCATTATCTCACTCAACTTGCAAGTTGGTGATATTTGTATCATGTTTAGACATCGATTCACTTTGCGCTGCTAAGATTCTTAGTTTATTATTGAGAAAGGAGTTGATACAGTACCAATTAATACCCGTTGTTGGATATCTGGATTTAAAAACACATTATACGAAATTAGATGAAGATGTGACAAACGTTTTCCTCATTGGTTGTGGAGCCATGCTTGATTTAGAAGGATTTTTTGAAATTGATCCAGATAACTATTTAATTCCTAGTAATGAGCCGAGAAATGCTCATGATACAAATGACGATCTACAAGATGATATTTTGAAACGAAATGGTCTTGGTTTGAGAAGAAAAATTTATATTATGGATGGACATAGACCATGGAGTTTAGACAATGTTTTTGGATCATCTATGATTGAATGTTTTGATGACGGGTTTATAGATGGGAATTTGTCTGAAATAAAGATTGCATATGATCATTTAGTTGATGATGATGAGAGCTCGAGCGAGAGTGAAAGTGAAGAAGAAGAGGACGATGATGAAGACTCAGAGGAAAATCTTTCTGATGATGCAATAAATTCACAAGATTCAGAAGAAATCATTATTAGGAAAAGAAAAAGACAAGAACGTAAAATTAAGAAAATTAAAAGACAAAAGAGTCGAGAAAAATCTCAACATAGAGATAAACTTCAAGAATATTATAACCAAGGTACTACTATTATGACTGCAGCCAGTGCTGTGATATATGGTTTCGCTACATCTATTGGTGAAACAAGTATAGAAAATTTATGGCTTGCTATCATTGGTACTTCATCCCTCGATAGCCATTACCCTGAGGTTTATGATAAGCTACAACCAATATATAAGGATGAAGTCTTGAGATTAAATCCTTCCAATAATCAATCAACAAGTACAGAAAAGACAGCAGAAACAACTTTACTTAGCATTGAAAGAGATTATCACTTATTTTTGTTACGTCATTGGACATTATACGATGCATTTTTCTATTCGAGTCATGTTAATTCAAAACTTAATCTTTGGACTGAAGATGGTAAGAAAAAATTGCATAAATTATTTGCTAAAATGGGGGTATCTCTTGCAGTAGCTCAACAGAAATGGCTTTATATGGATATTAGGGTAAAAAAGCAATTACCAGTTATTTTCAACAAATATTTACCTTTATATGGATTGGAAGGTATTGTACGAGAAGGGTTTATAAGAACATTTGGATTTACTGGACAATTATCAGCAATGGAATGCGTAGAGTCATTAACTGCATTACTTGAGCTCGACAAAAGATTTCTTAACAATGATACAGAAAAGGATTCAGAAAAGGATCCTATATCTGATGATGAAGATGAGAATGAGGATTCGAAAATTAATGAACGAATTTCAAAGAAAGAAAAGGCATGGGTTAATAATTTTTGGTCTTCATGGGATGCTCTTAATATGAATACCATCTCTAATGGACTGAATGTTATTAATGGAATTACGGGAAAATCAAAAATGAATACATTTAAAAAATTAAAAGGGCTTGAATTGTTATTAGAAGGGTTAGAACATGCAAAACAAATTCAACAAATCATTTTTAGAACTGGGATGTCATTACTTGAGCGAAAATTAGTTAAAAATATGCGTACATATAGATTATGTGTTTTAAATGATGGTTCAATACCAGATTTAAAGATTTTTAATAATCCACTTATGCTATCTAAACTTGGGAGTTGGCTTGTTGAGAATATTACTGAATTAGATTTCATGAATAATAAGAAATCATTAAAACCTTTTGTGGTGGCAAGTTTAGATGTATTTAGTGATTCGTATTTGGTTATTGGTTTAGCTCCCAAATATCCACGAGGAATGGATAATACTACTCGTGCTAGATTAGCACAGGATAAACAAGGTGGAGAGTCTTCAGTGACTATGAGATTGAATACTTTTAGTGTCATTTTTCAACAATTAGCCAACACTTCGGGTGCAAAAGTAAGAATCGATAGTTTTGATAGTTCTGTTATAGAGATCCGTAAGGATGATTTACCACCATTCTTAGAAAAATTAGCTGCAAATCCGCTGTTATAAGCACCCAATTAAATAATAATAATTAATTTATAAAATTTCAAATTTACTTAAAGTCAGTAAACTAAGCCCTTTCTAAATACAATTTCCAACGGCTGCAAATGCAACTTTAAACCCCTCCAATTTTTTTTAAAAAGTTGTGCGAAGATATGGACATATTCAGCAAAAATCCAAAAGGGTCTTACAGTTCTTTTGAATTTTAAATAAGAAACGGAATCAGCTGATAGGTAGTGTTATCACCAAACATAAAACAAATGTTGACGCACACAACCATGATGACCCCACAATTTCAAAATGGCAATACTCCCCTCATTTTTCCCGAGTCTTTTAGATGAAAAGTGTATATTTTTTCACTTAATATACTATGCTTCAGTTAAAAATTCATTGCAACTCAGAAATTGAAACCTCGTATACTTAAAAATCAGATTATGGAGGTATAAAGTCTTTTGGTATTTCTTTTGTCGTGATCACGCTACAAAAAAATAGCAATTGTATGATCTGATAATTTATACGAAATTGCGGTGGCAAATTAGAAAAGTTGGCATGATTTGACACTCTTATCTCTACCATTTGTAGCAATAAGGGTTTGAAATGACATGAAAAAGGGAGAATCTTAATAGCAAAAGAAACGCTCAAAAGTGTATTTGTGTCATGTCTCCCCAGAAAGAAGTCAAAAACTATTACGTCATCACCAGAAGAAAATCAATTTTGCGTGTGAATTGCTTGTTAGCGTTGTTGGTTGATTATTTGATAAACGGCCTATATACAGTCTAATCTTATGCACAAAATGTACGGACATAGATTCGATCCCCCTTAATTAAATACATTTTTTTGATTCTTTTACATAAAATCTTTTGATCCTTTTCCAATTTTAGATAAATTTAAAGCTTTTTGTTTTCTTATCATACTACTAAGACTCAAGTACTACATTAGTTATTCATTAACATATAAGAAAACGAAGTTTCAGCGGTTATTTTGTATATATTATCGGATTTACCATTCATTTTTTTTTCTTTAATAATCCTGTTCATTTCATCAAATAACCCCACCAAACAATGACTATCGAAATATCAAGCCCAAAACCTGGGAGCTCGAAATCAAGTAATCTATTTTCAATATCAACAAAAAAAAATAGACCCAATAATGAGCTTTATCATCGGTGTTTTCAAAATTATTATCACCTGTACCAATATTTGAGGCCCAACCCAAAATATATTATGTCGATAGAGTCAACAGTAAATCATTGGCAACTTAGGGACTTGCTTAAATTTGATTCAAGCAATAACCAAGTTTACTATACAAAGGGGAACTCGATAAATTGCTTTAATTTCGGATCACCTTCAAGTACAGGAGAATATTCATCTTCTGAATATTTCGATCTAGGCTATTATCCTCGGTGCTTTAATCACGCAAATGATGGTACTGTAGTGACTGGTGGATTATTAACAAGCACCTCAGGGTTTAATTCTCATAGCTTACAAACCTTAACTCCAAGCTATCAAACAAGTAATATATCAGGTTCTGGAAGAAGAACCGCCAAGGGTCTTTTCTCGTTTTACAATACAAACATGAAATCTTCAAAGACAGTTAGATTAGGTGATATGATCAATAATGATGTGATCATATATAAATCATCAGGATCAAATTATCAGGCATATGTTTGCAATAACGATAGCTTCTTATATTGTATCGACATCAACAATAATGAAGAATTTAAGGTGACCAATAAAATAAATTGTGAAGCTAACGTATGTCTTAACAATGTTGTAAGAAATCCTATTCATGAAAAATTACTTACAGTTACTGGCGACTGTTCATCTATTTTCCTTGTGGATCCAAATAGTGACAGACCTATAGTGAGGAGCATCAAGACCGAACACGATTCTGGGTTTGGAATTTCATACCATGCAAATGGATATTTATTCTCCACTGTATTCCAGGATGGTTCTTGTTTACTTTATGACTTGAGAAATATCAAGGATGAATCTCCTTTGGTAACTATTAAATCCACAAGGCCTTCTCATCAAAGTGGTGCCTTCAGAGTTTGTAAATTTTCGCCTGCAAATGATATGAACGATCTACTTATTATATCAGAACATGTTGGTAGAGTCCACGTCCTTGATTTGAGGAGTCTAAATTATGAAAATGTCGATGATCATCAAGTTATAATGGTACCATTTGCTTTAAATCAGTATAGTGACTATAAAATGAAGAACCATGAGGTTCCAAATGTTCTTGAAGATGATGAAGAAGAGGAATATAATTACAAAGATCACAATGCCGCAATCCATAAAGAAAAACATAAATCAATTGATGTTTACGGTAATGATAATGATTTGAAGTTTCCCGCATCCCTTGTTTATGATTATGATTATGTTGCCAATACTAATCCTAAATTATTTAAAGATTTCACATATGTTCCTCCTCCCAAGGCTAAGAAGCAAGCTTCACCACCACCAAAATTTAACTATCCACAATGGAATGATGATAATAATGCAAGTACTGAGAACCTTCATTCTTCTATTTCTCCAACCACTCACAGATATCTGTTTGACCAATTTGCGGAGGATAGAGACAGGCAGTACGTTTATGAGAACTTGGACGAGGTAATGGACTTTAGCCGTCCACGTTATGGGAGCGACCGTGTTTCTATGAGCACAGCATCGGGTATGCCAGAAGAAAACTCATATTATCATTCGAATCATTGTGATGATTCATACCAACAAACGATTAACCATGTGCATGGAGAAATGGAGTTGTCTGGAATAGATTTTTGTGCACCTGATGGGAGTGATCTGAAGATTTTGATTGGCTGTCAAAATGGCGGTGTTTTGACTTGGGATGTCAATGGTGTATCCAGGAGAAGTTTTGGTAATTATGAGTATGTATAGAAATTGCCAAATTTAAGAAGAACAGTAGCATATTTGCATGACAGTGCCCGGAAACCGAGTATGATTTGGTACCGTGTATTTTTTTCCAAAAATATATCTTTTATTTTTAATTAGTTATATAATAAAAATTTAGTAATATCATATTACTATTTTGTTGAATTTATGTTCGAAATGAACGAGCTAATCAAATTATCTTCCAATAGTAAATTTGACCCTTTGTAAATTTTTTTTTTTTGCAGAAAATGGCTGCAAAATTTTATTTCGTACAAAGAAAAAGAGCACAATTGAACAACTACACTATCGTTATTTTCAATATGTTGATATTCGAAATACCTATATATAATTATATAAACTATATGTAAAAAGCATTTTTTAAAAAAAAAAAATTCAAAAAAAAGTAACACTTGAACATATAGTGTCTAAAAAAAACTCTATTTTTTGATAACAAGATGAATAAAATAAAACAAAGAATAATTATTAAGAAAGGGTTGTTTAAAAATAATTATGTACAGAACTGTGTAAAAAGACGTGAGAGATAGAGATAAAAGGCAGAGGTAAGTAAAAAAGTAGGATAAATGTATTTCATAAAATTCTTTTTGAAATTTGTTTAGGTTGCATGAAGATGAACGGATTTACTTCAAGCTCATTCATCATATAAAAAACTTTGAAATGTAATAGTGAGTGAAAGGAGCCTTTAAAATACAAATTGTTATGAACCGATTGAACGCGATAATTTTTATATGTATCGATCAGCATGGTTGCAAAAACATTGTGAGCAATACCAAGGAGCATATATGGAATAAATATAGCAATTTTATTAAAATTTGAACCTAAAGGAGAACAATTCACAACACAAAAGACAAAAATACCTCACGATGGAAAGCCAAAATATCGATTAACAGACGAGCAATGGGAAATTTAAACAGCAACCAAAGTTGTCGGATCACTTCAATATATATGTTGATTTTCTAATCTTCTTGATCAGAAAAATTTCTATAATTCAAAATCTATCAAGGAATTGCAAAAAAGTATTTGAAAATCAAGTCATTAACCAGGTTAAATAACAACAAGATATTAAATAAATGAACAATTAAACCAAAAATAAAAGTTAATAAATCTTTATCCTAATTAAAACCAATAACTGTCGAATAAATGCATATAATTTCTAATTCTTTAGTTTTCAACAGGTAACAACCATTGCTCAAAGTTGTCTTTGACTCTTAAATTGACATCGGCAATTGTGGCATCTTCAGCATTCTTACCGTTTATGTAGTCAATTTCCAAGTTTTGACATTTCTTGACAGCATCCAAAACGATCAAGTCGTAGTTGACATCCTTTTCTTCAATGGAATTTTGAATGCCGTTGATGATAATCTTAACTCTCTTGAAATCCAATATTAAGTTCAATGCGATCCAACCTTGAGTATCCATGTTTTTTCTTAAAAAGATATCTCTAATCAAGTTTTCCAAGGAGAAATAGTAGTCAATTTGTTGGATTAAAGCATGTTGAGGATCTTGCTTTGGAGAGATTGGAGGAGGAATTTGGACCTGAGGACCAGCTGGGTGGACACCAACATGCTGAGGAGGGACGCCGCCAGCAGGGTACGTACGGTAACCATTGTTGTTGTAGTGATGACGGTTATTTCTATTGTTGTTTGGTCTGAATTGACCGTTTTGAGGTCTAAATTGACGGTTGTTAAAGTTTTGGAAAGTTTGGTTTTGAGCAAAAGGTTGTGGTTGGTAAAAACCATTTTGAGGAACACCCCCTTGTTGTTGTTGTGGAATTGGCTGGTTGTTATTATATTTCTTGTTGTATTGTTGGTTGTTGTTAGCATTGTTGTTGAAGCGTCTAAAGTTCTTCTGTTGCACTTGTCCGTTTTGGGTAAGCTTTTGGTTTTGTAAGTTGAAGTTTTGTTGTGATTGGTAATTACCATTATTTATGTTCCCTGAAGCTTGGTCAAGTTCATTGACATCAGAAGATTCAATAGATGCATTAGAAGATGCTGGAATAGATTCAAAATCATTTTGTTCAACAGCAGAACCGTCAAGTGAAGTGACATCGGAAGCTTCAACAGCGGCATCATCTTTTTTACTCACCGGTTGGTTGTTCTTCCTTTGGTTTTGAGATGCAGTGCTCTTGTTGTTTGTGTTATTACTACTACCGTTGTTCTTCTTTCTGTTTCTATTTTGCTTTTGGTTCGATGACCTTGAACTTTGTAAAATGACTTTGGCGTTAATTGGAACCCATTTGTTGGTACCTGGTTTGATGAACTTTTGGTAACCAGGTTTGGCACTAGCTTGAATTTCAGCTGCTTGTGGAGCCTTGTCTGGAGTTGGCCACTTCTTTTCATCAACTATCACTGATGAAGAAGGTGTTGGTTCTGTAGAGCCGCCCCAAGCAGATTTGGTAGGAACTGGGGCTGGAGCTAAGACCTTCTTTTCCTTCTTAGCAGCAGCTGCGGTATCCTCATTGGCCAAAACTTCAGTGCTGGAAGAAGCATTGCCTTCAGCGGAAACATCAGAAGATTCGACAGCAGCAGAAGAGTCGGTAGCTTGGGTAGCTTGGGTAGCGGCTAAAGTGGAGGATTCAGCGGCGGCAGCGGAACTGACATCAGAAGCAACTGGTGAAGTGGCAGAGGTCGTCTTGGTGTTAGCGTCAGTACCTTGAGCGGCAACGTTAGCGTATGAAATGGGTGTAGTCATTTTGATATGATTGTGATACGTTGATATATTGGATTCTGAAAAAATTTTCAGCTCAATTAAACCTTCTTTTATGGATCGTACTTGTGAAAGGTAGATCTAAAAAAGAATAAGTACAGGAAGGAACCCGATGTGAAGGAAGGGTTCTATGTTTGAGTATATCAAAAAAAGTGTATGATATAATGGAAATGACTTTGATCAAATACTTTTTACAACCCACCAAAAAAAATTTTGTTCAAGTGAATATGAAAAATTAAACGAATTAGGAAAAAAGTTCGTTCTGTAATAGTAAAGGGAAAATCAAGAAGTAGACTTATTGAAGACAATGATTCGATTAGTTAATCTTCTGTGGTGTCCTTTTAATTTTTGAACAATTCTTTTTTTTTATTGTAAAAGGTTGGTCAACTTTTGATGAAGAGAATAAGAAAAATTTTGTGGTTGTGGTTGAAATCTTCATAAATTTTTTTTCTCTCTTTCGCAGTAACAAAAAAAAAAAGAGTTTCAGAAAATTGAGAGTTAAGAAAGTTGTGACAAGTATCAATATTTGCTATAAAGAGCTCACGATTAGATTGAGTACAAATACAAAACTTACACGGGTTTGCAGTTATATTTCATTTATTGTAAGTTTCGTACGCGCATTTCAGTTCTTTTGACCTTTTCAATTACTCTTTTCAATTTAAGGAACTCTATAAAGTTGATCTAGTCGTTTAATATACAGGCTTTGGATCTAGACTTGTATGCACTCCCAGACATCGACTTTTTTTTAAATGGTTATGTGACGGCATGAAAAGCGTTGATGGCAAAAAAAAGGTTCCTTTTGATATGAACGACTCAGTCTTTTTGTACGCTTTACTTGGCTTTATTTTGTTGGCTCTGATTGGTGATATATAAATTTCAAAAGCAGTTCAGATAGTTATTGCGACGAAACGATTTGATTCATTGGGTTAACACTAACAAAAAGTAGAAACCTTTTTGGTGTAATATGTAAGCGGCACCGGTGCCTATTTTTTTTGAGGTACACATTGTCAACCGACACAATCGGGTTGGAGAAAACCCAAAGTACGTCCTTTACAGCAATGTCGGTAAATATCATACCCTTTTATATACAGGACGGTATGATGAACTTCGGCATGTAAATATTAGTATCACCAAACCACAAAATCGTGAAGTAAAATGGCCGAAACCTTGCAGAATGACAGTTAGCTGATGCCTATAAAAAATCATCAAATGTTTAGAGCATTGTTATATTTGAATACTTGAAATAAGAAAATTGACATCACGTGATGTTGGAACACAGTCTTTGTCAAAGGTAGAGCATACACACTATGGGCCTCAAGGACTTTTTCTTTACCTGGTACTAACAAGCATATCTCTTTAATATATATCCGACGATAAGTATCTTAATGTACGTTTCTAAATTAATTCCTCAGTAAATTATAGGCTTTCAGCCGCTTTCTAAAGTTTTTTTGTTTAACCGAGCTTCAATTATTTGTTGCCCCACCCCACAATATATTTTTATAAATATCTCAATCGATAAGCAATCGTATAATTGAAAACAAGGTTATAACTTGAATTGTTTGTGAAATTAATAAGATTTATAAGAGATTTGAATAAGCCAACAGAATGAGTAGTGTTCTTAACAATCCTTTATATCGTCCCTTGTTGGAAATCATCAAATCGGCACGCAATGGTATAGTCTATGGTGGTAAAATAAGATTTCTGCATGCCTTGGTCATAAGCTTATTATATAGAAGCGGCCCACTTTTACCTCGTCTCAAGCTGGTCTTGACTGCAACCAAAAATCATGCCGAAGTTTTGGCGGCATTTGCTATGTTGTACAAGGTTTTGTGCAAGATATTGATACATGACGCCTTATTAGGACCGAAGAATTTGAAGTTAATCAAATTTATTGCAGGTTGTGTAGGTTCTTGGGTTGTTTACTCTCAGCATTTCAATTATTTCCATCCTGGTATAACACATCAGATTACTTTATATTGTTTTTCAAGAGTACTTATTGCAAGTGGTAAGATATTATTGGATCAATATTTGAATTGTGCACAACCCACATTTAGAAATTATCATACCGATGAACTCATTAAGTTTAGGGATTTGACTGCTCACCAGCAGAGAAAGCTCAGAGGCAATGTGTACAACAAATCTTGGAAATATTTTGCTATCTTAACATGGGGTTTGGTCATGTTTATATATGACTATCAACCACAATACTTACAGAGTTCCTTGAGACATAGTATGGCGTACATTTATGACGTTGAATTAGATTCCTGGGCGACATGGAGTGAATTCTTGGGATTCTGAAAGAAACCATAGTTAGAAATTTACATAGAGTTTATGACGGGTACTTGTAAGTCGCAGACTCCTTCAAACCAAAAAAAAAAGATAAATATGGATCTGAATGTCAGATTGGATGTAAATTTGATTGTAAAAAGACACTAAATATATGTCTCAGAATTCCTTATATGGCATGAATTTATTTATATGTGTATTTTCCCTTTTGTACATGAAAACGTGCACACAAGGTATCTCTATAGTGCTGTCAAAAAAGGCATACGTCAAATTTTTCTGAAACTATCGAGCGCCCCAAGAAAACATAACCATTACACATTGATTGACTATGAACAGAAATATCTTTCATTGAATTTGTTTTTAATAAAACTAAAGGTGTCAAATATCATTTTCTAAGCCGATACGTGTTCGACACTACTTTTATCGATAAACTTTACCGATATTCGAATAAGAAGCTTACAGAAGAAAAAAGAAAAAATCTAAGAAATTTTTGATTACGTAATTTATATTTATTTTGCTTCCAAACAGCGTGTTCTTAACACCACGTTATTGATTATATGGAGGAAGGTATTTTTTTTGCATTTTCTATTTAGCTTATTAATACTTTATAAAAATTCACTAAATATATATTTTTATCCTAATTCATTATTCATTAAGATTAGAATAATATACTTATAATATAGAAATAATGAAGTTTTTGAAATTCTCAACACAAGCTTTAGCTACCTTATTGTCTGTGGTCTCTTTGACTCAAGCTGGTGGTCCATCTGAAGGTGTAGCTCTCGCCGATCCAAACTCGGCCGTTGTTCAATTAACTGCTGTCAATTTCAAAACCTTTCTCGACGAAAACCCATTGGTTTTAACCGAGTTTTTCGCTTCATGGTGTGGTTACTGCAAGATGTTGGGTCCAGAATATTCTCAAGCTTCTGATAGTTTGAATATTTCGAATCCTGACATCAAGTTGGCTCAAGTCGACTGTACAGAAAACGAAGAGTTATGTCTCGAACATGGTATCAAAGGTTACCCTACTTTGAAGATTTATAGAGGTACTGAAAATGTTGTTGATTATGACGGTCCAAGAGAGGCCGCTGGTATTGTCGACTACATGATTAAGCAATCTTTACCATCTGTTCAACTCCCAGAAGATACCGAATCCTTGGAAGCTTTGATAGCCGAACAAGCCAAACCTTTTGTTATCTTTGTTAACCCAGAACAATCTATTACAGAAGCCGAAGCTTATGAATCTGTGGCTGTCAAGCACAGAAAGGATTACGCCTTTGTTTCTATTTCTGATTCCGCTTTGATTAAAGCTTTAGACTCTAAGTTTACCAACGTTGATGTCTCTGAAAAGAAGAATGCTTTCTATGTTATTCACCCAAATCAATTTGATGATGTTAGAACTTTCGATAAGGACGTTACTTCTGAAAATTTGACCCAATTTGTCGCCAATGAAGTTGTTCCTTACTTTGGTGATATTAATAGAGACACTTACATGACTTATATGTCATCCCCATTACCAATCGCATACTACTTTTACAACAATGAAGAACAAAGATCAGAAAAGCTCGCTTTGTTTAACAAGTTAGGTAAGGAGTACAAGGGTAAGATCAATTTTGTTGGTTTAGATGCTAATATCTACGGTAGACACGCCGAAGTTATAAGTATGGACCCAGAAATTATTCCATTATTTGCTATCCAACATGCTTCTACCAACAAGAAGTATGGTCTTAGTCAAACCGAATTCCCAGAAGGTCCAACTGAAAAGGCTATCGAACAATTTGTCAAGGATTACTTTGAAGAAAAGTTGACTGCTATTGTGAAGTCTGAACCATTGCCAACTGAAGAAGAAGTTGCTTCTACTCCAGTCGTTAGATTGGTTGCTCACAACTACAACGAAATTCTTGCCGATCAATCTAAAGATGTCTTTGTCAAATACTATGCTCCATGGTGTGGTCACTGTAAGAAGTTGGCTCCAACTTGGGAAGAATTAGCTGAAATTTACAAGAGCGGTGACAATTCCAAGATTACCATTGCCCATATTGATCACTCTAACAATGACGTCGACACTCCTATTGAAATTGAAGGTTACCCAACCATGCTCTTGTTCCCAGCTAATGGTGAAATAGATGAAAAGACAGGTTTAAGAAAGGCAATCGTCTTCAATGGTCAAAGAGACTTGGATGCTTTAATGGATTTCGTTAAGGTAAATGGTGCACACAAGCTTGACGGCCAAGCCTTGAAGGAAGCTAAGGAATCTCTTGAAGAAGTTGCCGCAGAAGATGTTGAAGAAACCAAGGGTGAAGCTGCTTCTAAGGAAGATGTTGACCATGATGAATTGTAATTTTGATCAGTTTCACATTAAAAATATAAAATAAATTTATGACCTTTCTAATTCAATCGGCTTGATTTTTTAAGTTGTTGAACAGTATTTAAGTTGTAATACAAAAAGATATTGTTTTTAATAAGTGGATTGTATGTTGCGTAGAGTTTAGAAAAATCTTTAAATAATCTAAATTTTGAATTGAAAAAGTTTAACATAATAGCCGTTGCAAAGTTATAACGCTTAATGCGATGAAAATTTGTCAAAACCTTTGTTAAAATGGCGTCCACAATTTCTTCTCTTTCATGCTCTATAAACACAAGTTTTGAATCTTGGGTCAATAAGCACTACTTATAGACCTTGAATAATTTTAAAGAAACACTCATTAATATTCTTATAGAATGTAGTCAATCGTCTCATAATCTCTTGTTTATATGTTTTCGATGCCTTTAAAATGTTTAAAGGGAAAGATTATTGTAACTTTCAAGAACCGTTCCAAAGAGCGAGACATAACACGATGAAAACTACACCAATCCCCAAACTTTAACTTCTTTGTCGTCGCCAACAGAGCACCATAGTTTCCCGTAATCAACAGAATCTGTGTATTTTCCATATTTGTTCCAATCGACAGAATTACATACGGCTTCGTGACCTTTTACTCTGCCAATAAGTTGACCAGTGTGAAGTTTCCAGTAATATATGTAGCCAGTGTCTGACCCGCTCAAAACTAATTCTTCTTCCCCAGTTTCCTCAGTTAAGTAACCAAGGCAAGACCTAATCATGTATGTTCCCTGTGTATGACCTATAAATCTCTTGTATAGAATTGGGATTTGAGAAACAGAATCATTGTATAAGCTCGAAATATCCCACACTTCCAACTCCTCAGGAGCACTACTTATTAATAAAAGATTCCCATTATCGGAAACGGAGCATGAAGTTAATCTACCCTTTAAGCTTAAACATGCCAATCTTTTAGTTGTTGCTTCTTTATCAGAAAAATCAGGAATCAGATATAAATGGAGTTGTCTGTCACTATTTGCAGTGATCAAGATTTTACCGTTCGGAGCCATAGTAATATCATTGATTCTATTAAAATTCAGTTTTATCTTTTCATCCTTGGAAGAAGAGCTTGATTTTCTCCGATTTCCTTCTTTCAAATCGGTATTATATAAAGACTCATTTTCATCTTTCATTGTAACATCATTTCGAACTCTATCTGCACTTTCAGTTTTAATATTGTTCAGGAAGGAATTATCAGAAGCTTCTTCTTCCGCATCATTCACACACGTACTGTCAATATTTCCATAAAAGTCAAATAGTTCCTTACCATCGATATCATAGGCTTTTAATACCTTATCTGGAGATCCGATAACGAATTGAGGTTTTTGATTTATATCGAGATTTGGTAAGAACTCGCACGACCAAGCTCTGATTTCAGACCCTAAAGTAAAACATGAAACTAATTTAAATTCAGGATTTGAATTTAATTGATTATTTGCCTGATCCATTGACCTAGTTATTCTTTTGTTATTGTTTATATTATGTAATTCTCCAACTGACCATACTCTAATGACAGTATCAAAACAACAACTAACCAAATAGCGTTCATGTGGTTCCCATGCACAATAAATAATGGCTTTCGTAGTCTTACTATAGGAAGGTTGAGCTGAGGTTGGAACAAATGCATAAGTATCCATGGAGTCTGATGACTCCAAGATCTTTAAAACTTTGAAATTATTCAAAACATCGTAAATGATAAGCTTGCCATCGAATGAACCAGTCACCAAAAATTTACCCAGAGGAGAAAATTTTGCTATCCAAACTTCAGTTTGATGATTTGATAATGTATGAAGTAATTTATTGGGGAAAACATTAGCTTTATAGGTGTCATGAAGTAATGCAGAGTTGCCTTGCAAGATTAATTCATCATCATTTATACTATCAAAATCATGGTTCGATTTAATCTTTAATTTAAGCTCTTCAGCTTTAGTCCTTGGAAACAAATAATATGGATGTTCCGATTTTTGATAAACTAATGATTGGTTTATCAAATTATTTAAATAGTTGTTGGGTATATTGTACGTTATTTGAAATGTCTTTAAACTTTCATTAAGTTTAAATATCTTATTCAAGAACTTATCAATTAATAAGCTTCTCAACTTTATATTAATATTTGCTGTATTTGTTCCACTTAATGAATTTCCAAAAAGATTTTGGGAACTGAATACGCTTTTAAAAAACTCATCTTGTTCAATATTTTGAAAGGGAAATGACAATGCTAATTCAAAAAGAATTTTTGATTCATTTTCTCTATTTAAATGGTTGCAAATTTCATTTCCAAAAATTTTGGTAATATCATTAACTTCAAAATCAAATTTATCATCAAGATCATCATCAGCAAAAGTTAAATAAGTTGATTCTTTTGAAATTCTACTATTTAATTCGTCTAAAATGTTCATTAATTTATCACGTAAGTATTCCAATAACATATGCTGCATCAAAAAGTTTGATTGCGTCTTTGCAGTTGCCAATTGTTCAAAAAAGTAAGTTCGTCTAACCAAATAAAGAATTACCAATACAATTGATTTTGGATCATTGCAATTGGTTAAGATTTCAAGGAAATTAACTTCTTTACTACTAGCACCAACTACACTTGTACTTAATGAGTTCACTCCAAGCTTTGGTATTCCCTTGGAAGAGTTATCTCCAATATTTTGTAAAACTGATAGTAAATACGATTCAATTATCAGGTAATTACCACTATTCAACTTTGAAGTAAACCATTTGATCACTTCCAATTGATTACTTTGCTCAAAACTCCTATTCTGGGCATTATTAATAGTGCCTCTGTTCTTGATTTCTTTTATCAAGTTATCTGATATATTGCTGTATCCCAATTCATCAAGCGTTTTCAGGATTAATTGCAATACGAATTCATCTGAAGCCATCTCTGCAATATATCGAAAACTTTTTGTCTAAAAAAAAATTCTCTATGAAAACTTGGTTTGATCTTTGTAAAGATGATAATTGAATTTGAAAGAGAAGCAACCCCTTGAAATGACAAAATAGGTCACAAAACGTTTGGTGCGAGTGGCATTAGACTGGGACTGCGTACACACAAAGAAAAAAATAAAATAGATAAAGAAAACTCTTGATTACGTAAGCGCGTGATTGATACATTTACGTGTTGATGCAGAACTTAACAAACCATAAAAGAGGGGATTCAAGAAATTCAACCAGCAGGATACGAGTTATAGCTGTCATGACTAAGCGCACAAGCATTCAAATTTATTGTTTGACGTAAATGTAAGGCGTAATTTTGCAATGGTCCCCTGATACTAAATTAGTAATCAAACTTAACTTTTCAGGGTGGTAGTCCACACGGCAATTACAAAAGGACTAAATGTGAGATAATTCTTAGCCTAGTTTTATTATTATTTATCGTTTTTATGATTCCTTAAAAAATAAAACGCAGGCAAAAAAAAAAAAAAATTAAAAGGGCTTTTCCCAAACTTACCCATGCTGAGAGTTACTTGGAGCGGTTTGATGTCTTAAAAATGTCAAGTAATCTTGCTTATATTTATATATATATAAACTAAAATCTATACAAAATTTGCCACCAATAATTTTTTGATCGTTCCTCATAAAATATAACAAGCCCTCTACAAAATAATGCTGAACAGCAGCAGGAAGAGAAAGAGACTTACTAAAGTCTGTGAATTTTGTAGAAAGAGGAAGATCAAGTGTGATCGTAACAGTCCTTGCTCTGCTTGTGTAAAGTATGGCAGGAGTTGTAAATATTTGGACCAGGAGTTCGAAGCTGTCATCGGAAATGTTACTAAAGAAGAAGAAACTAAACTTATAAACGGAAATGTTTATGATGAGTTGAATATTTTGAAGGAAAAGTTGAAGATATTGGAACAATCAATGGAAAGAGGAAATTCAATCACACCGCCTGATGTTCTTGCGGCTTCCTCCACTCCCAAATTTAATACACAATATAAGAAACTAGAAGATTTGGTTCATCAAAATGAAGAAGTTCCAGCTACCACTGAAGATATTATTTGTATGATGGGTACAAACAGAATTGAATCAGAAAATGATACAATAAGTTTTTATGAAGGTTATTCTTCGATATATTTGAGAGAGCCAATAAGGAGAAGAAACTTTGGTCCATTATCATGGTTGGCAGTCATGAAAAGAGATTATTCAATGAATCGGCTATGGATGTATATACATGACGAAGATCGAGATCTAAGAGATAAAATAAGGTTTTTTAACTCTTCGGTGGAATCCCCTCAAATCGAAAAGGATTTTTCTGCAAAGGTTAATAATGATGAAGGGTTGAATGATTTAAAATTGTATAAAAATTCAAAATCAACTCCAAATGGTACTACACCGAAAGTTGAAGAAACTTTTTCATCCTCGGAATCATCTAATCATGGAAGTATGTCATCTATGAATTCCGCATCTACTACTGCTACAGCTGTTTCTGTGACTTCTATTCCGGAAAAAAAAGTGGAGAAGGAATCATCAGATTCACCAAATGTCGATATCATAAACTCTGTGGCAGCAAATGAAACTCCAGCAAGTTTGGGTTCATTATTTTACAAAACAAGGTTTGATGAAGAAATGGCATTGATTGAAAAAATCAGGTTGGTTTTACCAAAAAAGAAAGTGATATCATTATTAGTCAAAAGATTCTTCACAAATATGTATCCATTCTTACCATTTATTGACGAACGACTCTTGAAGGATGAATTGAATAAATTAATGGATTTAGAATCTTTTGAATTGGCTTCACCAGAAGAAGTGGTTACCGAAATAAAAGTAGAAAGAAGGTTGGATTTTGCACATTTAGGTATATTATTATTAATTTTAAGATTTGGTTTTCTTACAATTTCGGCTAATCTAAGCTTTATGAATGAAAAACCAACAACAGCCGAAAAAAAATGCCATATAGATAAGGAATATTTATGCTCGAACCCAATTAATGTTGATGTCGTTGAAATCTCACAGATTTGTTTGAGTCAATTTAATTTGATGAGAAGTGCTAATTTAACAATTATGCAATTGGCATTATTTACAAGGTTTTATCATATGTTAGCACCTGAAGATGGTGAAGGTGCTGATGGTGGTGATGCACAAGTTTTTAATTCAATGTTGATTCAAATGGCATATGCTTTAGGTTTACACAGAGATCCGGATAATTTCCCAGATGTGTTGAAAGATGAAAAAGTAAATAATATTTGTCGAAAGATATGGCATTCTTTAATAACCACAGATATCAGTAATGCAATCGCAAATGGTACTCATTTAAATATATCACCCGACTGTTACGATACAAAACTACCCTATTATAAACCTGGAAATGAAAATATAATTGATATTGAATTGGAAAAGACAACTATATCATTATATTCAGTTTTTGGTAATATGTTTGATTTATTATCGGACTTAATTCAAATGATTTTAAATTTGAAGAAAAATGTACAAATGAATGAATTAATCTCAAAGATAAATCATCTTGAACTTGAATATTTAAAGAATTTTAAACATTTGAAAACTCAATTACTTGAAGATCCAACAAAAGCTTCTGCTGCATTATTTGCAACAACTTTTAAATTTAAAATTTACTTAATCACATTATTTTTCCTTGTTGGTATTTATGTTTTTATTTTCAATTATTATGAAAGAAGAAAGAACTACAAGCTAAGTTTTTACTATATGAGAAAAATAATTAGGATAATTGTTGAAGAATTAATGCCATTTTATTCTGAATTAAGAAAGAAAAAGCGGCGTTTATTTTTCAAGGATGCTACTGATTTGATATTACTTCCTGAATTTCAAAGTACATGTCATAAATCTATTATTTTTTTAACATCTTTTTATTTGAGAATTAGGTTTAAAATTGATGAATTGGAGAGTCAAATTGATCATAATGAAAAATTGATGACTGATTTGCTGTATAAAGAATATTTCGAATCATTAACTAAATTGATAAGCCTTGTTCAAAAATCTATTGATGTTTTCAGATCTTATGTTGCAAGATTACGTCATAGGTATTATTATGCCTGGAGAATCACAAAGGCGCAAACTTATATTAATGGTTTATTAAGTCGATCTGAGTTTTATGATAAGTCAAAAGGCAAATGTACAACCATTTTGGAATCTTTTGACACAGAAAAATCACAAATGTTATCCAATATTTTTGAAAAGGCTTTGAGTACGGTATCACCTGGTGAAGATTGGAATCAATCCAATAAACAAGCTATTAAGACTGAAACTAAAACTAATTCCCGTATATTGAATATAAATGAATCACCAATTGATAAATGTACTACAAATGAAAGTACACCAAGTCTTGCACAAACTATCCCTGAATCAACAATATCTCAAGATGATATCTTGAGCGAAAATCAAAACTTATTTGTTACAAATGATCAAATTGATAAATTATGGATGCAAATGATGTCAATGAAAAAAGATATTGCTCCTGAAAGTACCAGTATCTTTGCTAATGAGAATCCAAGTTCATATTATAATAATGGCGGTCTTTCAAGCAACAATAATATACATCCAAACGCTAACACATATGGTCCAAATCCGAATCAATTTAATCCTCAGAACCCTCATATGAATACGCATAACGCCGGTTACTTCAATTACAATAACGGAACACCTATCAATAACTACTCGAGCAATTTGACGTCGGGTTTATCTCAAGTTTTGAATCCAGGAATACCAGGAGGTAATATCTTTGGAGGCAGCTTCAACAATAATAATGCTACGCCTGGTCCTTATGGTATTTCTGGTGATCCTGTTGAAAACAATAATATGAATAATGTCACTTATAATGACGAGGTGATGTATTCGAGAGACATGAGTGGGTATGACAACTTGGTTATGAATTCCCTTGGGATGGCACCGGATGACATTTTCAGGGATTTTACTTAAGTTATTTTAACACCCTTTGTATTTACTTTTTTAATCTTGTATGTATTTTTATGTATTATATATTCCAAAGAATGATATATTTACCTGATTTGTAAATAAGTATATGTTTTTGTGACGTATTTATCGCTAATGAAATATACTCTAGGTTATTGATATAGTCTAATAAACTAAATGAATGTATATTTGAGATTGAACTCAAGCTAAATGTAATTGGTGTTTCTGTTGACTCAAGACTAGTAAAAGGTATTTCGTAAGAACTTAAATAAGGATCAATATGATTTTCAACCAACTGATCACTATTCAAATGAAGCAAACAAAGGTATTCATAGAAATCATGTAAATCGTAAGAATCTGATAAAAGCCGTTCAAGATTGACTGACAATGGTGATAAAGAAATTTTAGGATTTAATTCCATTGAAAATTCTACCTTATCATACTCAGGCAACGATAAGGAAGTTGTATCAACGTTATAAGTAATTAAATTTAATAGGCAGTCGTTGAATAATAGGTTCAAGGCGTGCAGTAAGATTGGAGGTATCTCATTTAATTTTTCAAATACAACGAGATGATTGAAACTTACTAAATTCTTTGATCCATGGCCAGTTTTGGAATGAGGTATCTTCTTTACGCAAGTAGCAACCCGTGATAAGGAAGGTAATGATTGGAAGGAGTTTTGAGTCAAAGTCATCTTGAGGGTGTTCGATTTGAACTCCAAGATATCGGACGCAGACAAATCGTTTGCAATATTTACATGAGCTGTTGGAACCACTTTCATATATATATCACCGCTTGATTTATTAGCGATAGCAAAATTGATCAACTGCACGATATGTTGATAATTGGTCACATTAAAGTATTTAGAATTTGAAGGTTGTGCTATTTTTGTAGATGAGCTATGTTGAAGTGCATTGATAGAATTGATATGGACATTGTTTTTGGTGATTGCATGTAATGCAGATTTTATCTCTTCCGAGTCTAGACACCCTAATAGCACCTTTGAAGACATAGGATGTTGTTTGTAACAGAAAATTGCTTTTAGAATGATTCACAAGATTTATGAGAGCTATTTAGATGAGAGTAAATTGTCTTCAGGTGCAAAAAAAAAAATTAAAAAATAATGAAGGATGCGAGGTTCGAACTCGCGCGGACAACGTCCAGCAGATCTTAAGTCTGCCGCCTTAGACCACTCGGCCAACCCTCCAATTTATATTTATATTCATTAAAGTCTAATATGTTCTTTGAAAGTCTAGTCAAGATTGACCGTTTTAACCGGCTTTTCAATCCTTTTTTTCCGCAAATTCGGGTTCCGAAGTGTTTTAGCAAATTGCAACATCTACGATTCGTATTTAGTCTCCATAAAAAATATTTGAGAATAATGCCTCTTAAATAAAAAGGTTATGGGTGCCAGTTACACTTAATTTTCCATAGACGCCAAGTTTTAAATCTGTTCAAAGTATCGGTAGAAAAAGGAAAATTGAGGATGCAAAATATAATAAATTATTTTGAAAATAAAAATCTAATTGTGAAATTATTTTTTAATCTTGCTGCTCCTAATTTTTTTGTAAAGCTGTCCTAAATCAACTCATAATAGCAGTATATTTTTGCCTTCCGGAAGGGATTTCGGAAAAAAAAAAAAAAGAATGTGGTCGACTTAATTTTATCTGATGTCGAAGGAGATGAGTAAAAACTTCGTAAAGCAAGAAGAATCAAACCTGTATATGCTCATACGCATTGACGACTCCTATAATTGACAAGTAGCGAAAATCTAATAATCACTTCTGCATTTACAATAAGTGGCACTAAAGAAGACTAAATAAGAATTGTGATGACGATTAATCATGGGGAAGAAGAAGACAACATAAACCTAAAAACAGCACTCCTTTTGAATATGTATTTGTTTAATTTGTTGCTATTTTTGTTGTATTGAGTACAGTGCGTAAAAAGAATGTATATGTCCGTTTCACGAAACGAGCCCCGAAAAGAGTTAATCATCTTACTCCTCCTTACCTAGTGCGGGCAAAAAAAAAATATAGTGGGGCGGTAACGGGACCGAGTGGCAATCCCACATGAGTAAAGTTCCCGGTTATCAAAATAGTAACCCGTCGTATGCAGTAGGTGGAGTAGCTGCAAGAATTGTATCGTTATCAGAATAGCCATTAATTAGCAAATTCAAATCTTTCGGTGATTATTAACCATACATTTTATTCTGAGATTCTCACAACAATCAGTAGATTTATTTTGTGTGTGCTAAAAGATAACTTTCGGTAATATATTTCGGACAAAAATAAAAAATACACTTGAAACTACGTAAAAAGAAAAGATGTCAGAGTTTAGTCGTAATTATTATCAACTTGATATCTTCGCTCCAATTCCTTTTAATATTCCAAATACCAATGTCTTTTCTCTTTCTCTGGTATATGTTATTAGGTTAAAATGTCGATCCGAATGAAAATGTAAAAAAAAAAA
>JAJMGT010000015.1:0-51566 GCA_030582715.1 Kodamaea sp. yHQL449 | reverse complement strand
AAAAAAACTAATTAGGTCTATAAACTGGCACAAAGAAGGATTTTCTAGGGAGAATTAGTTTCAAAAAAAATCTGATGTGATGGCGATATCTGCGGGAGTGCGAAAATTAAAAGCTCCGTATTTTACTGTATACATATATAAAGAAAAAAAATTCTACAACGTGGGCAATCAATAAATATAAAGTCTGCCGACTATAGTACTAATTAGGAGATTTGGTTGTACAACCTGGTATATAACAATACATATACACAGACGATACACCAAATTTTTTTTTTAATATTGATTTAGTGGTTTACTGATATATAAAAGCTATCTGCTGTTTAATTGAAATCACAATAAGTTATAAACGAATGAACCATCATGTTTAACTTACAGCATATGGCTCAATGGGTACCTACATTTACCCAGTCAATGGAAAATGAACTTCATGCTAAAGACAATACTCCACCACTGATTACTTTCCAATTTGCGACTACTAATGTTAAAACTGGTTTTCCAAGTAACAGGACGTTGGTTTATAGGGGTTGGTTGTTCGATGAGAAATCAAGTAATATAATCACTTTTGTCACAGATAAACGAATGTCAAAATATGAAGAATTAGTTGAGAATGATAAGTTTGAAGCTGTCTTTTATTTTGAAAAATTAAGGAAACAATTTAGATTCAGAGGTTATGCTAGGATAATTGATGACACATATACCCCAATTATAGATTTATCTTTAAATCACATTTCGAATGATCAAGAAGAAGAAGAGGATGAGCCTGATTCATCGATAACTTCGAAAAATGGCATCAAAAAGAATGGTAAAAATGCCAATGATGATAATGACCTTAACGATAATAATGACTTTAATGACCCTCTTCACAAAAAACCAAGTACTAATAATAATGACTTGAATTCTGATTCCGATTCTGATGATGAATTAGTTTTCAATGCCTCAAATTCACCTTCAAATACTTCAATAACGTCAAACAATTCGCAAATAAAATCCCCGCAGTTGAACCCAATTTCTTCTACATTATGTTCGCCCAAAATGTTATCGAGTATGTCGAATGCCATTGTTGGTGACATGTCTTACACACATTTGGCTGATTTCCAATATCATCCGCCTACAAAAGAAGATTGGAGTAATGAAGTTAAAAGACAATGGGAAGCGCTTTCTAAGAACTTGAAAAAGCATTTTAGAAGACCTAGTCCTTTAACTCCTATGAATGACAAAAATATGAAGGTGATCGATCTGATTGGTAGAGGAGTTGATGGTAAAAAAGATGAAGACGGTCTCAAGAATTTTGCTGTTGTCGCTTCATTCGTTGATCATGTCGACCTTGTAGAATTAGATAAAGACAGAAGATTTATCTACGAGAAGGATAGTTATAATCAATGGAATGAGAATGAGGTTTGTCCTTAAAGAGTCTGCAAGTCACCTATCAGTAGTAACATCTATATATATATACTACATATAATTCTTGCTTGCTTTTACTTATTTTTTCTTTTAAGAATACTTTTTTGTAAGTTGTAAATTGTAATCAATTTGGGACGTGAGTTTGATTTTCGTGTTTTGTTTTGTTTTCAATTAACGTGATTTCTGACGTTCTTTGTTATTGTTGTTTTTTTTTGGACTTTTTTTTTTTTCTTTGGTATAAATCTGGGATATCAAACCTTGAGGATTCCCGCTTTTTATTATAAATTAAATATAACTCTTCTTTGCTAAATAAGTTTTTACACAAGGAATAACTTTACAAAATAACAATTAAACTCGCTTCAATGGCTACCAAGATTCAAACAACCAAGGCCGCGGCTGCTGCTAATCCATCTAAGGTCACTTACAAGGGTATGTCAATATTGTTTTGTTTTTCTCTTTTGATAAAAAAAAAGGGATGATCAATTCGTGATGGTAGAAATTTTACTAACATTCAGACATGATCAAGTCGGCTATAATCACCTTGAAAGAAAGAAATGGTTCTTCGTATGTAATTTTAAATTGTCATTGTTGGTCATATGTCAATACTAACATATATTTAGTCGTCAAGCTTTAAAAAAGTACGTTCAATCCAATTATGATACCAAGACTCCAAATTTTGACTCTCTTTTCAACACTGCATTGAGAAAAGGTGTTGAATCTGGTGATTTTTTGCAACCAAAAGGTCCATCTGGTCCCGTCAAATTAGTCAAGAATGAAAAACCAACCACTATTTCTAAAGTCACAAAGAAAACATCACCATCTGCACCAAAGAAGGTTGTTAAAAAAGAAACCACAAAGAAAACCGCGGTCAAATCTAATAAGGAAACTGTTGCTCCTACGAAAGTGACCAAGCCAAAGAAAGCTGAGCCCAAAAAGACCGAGTCAAAGAAGCCAACGGCCGGAAAAGTTACCGCAAAGAAGGTACAAACAAAAAAGCCAATTACAAAGAAACCCGAAGCTAAGATCACAACAAAGAAAGCTACTGCATCCAAGGTGACTAAGAAGACTGCTACTAGGAAGGGTTCTAAGAAGTAAATTCAAATTTTGAGTTTTTCTTTATACCAAAAAAAAAAAATTTGTGACGATATTTGTTTTTATTAATTTTTTGTTGTTCCTATTGGTAATCCCCACACACTTCCTTTTGAAGTTCAATTGGCCGATTTTTTATTTGTGGGGAAATTCTAATTGATGTATACTATCTGAAATGTTACTTAGTTTGGCGTTACCAACCTTTGATATGCTTTACATTTGTTTTCTTATTTCATTTCCTTCTCTTATATTTTGTGTTAGTAGCTGTTGGTTTTATTTTTAATTTGTGAACATCATGTTTGTTGATATCATCTTATAGTTTACTCAAATGGCTGGTAATTGGAAGTTAGCTAATGGCTATTGCAATTGAGGCAATTGTTGGAAACTTGAGAAAATTATCTCTATTTTTTATTATTATTATTTAAAGCTATTTTTCATTCTAGTTCATGATTACTATCTTACTGTTTTAATTTTATATGTTTCAATATACTTATACCCTTAAGCTTGTAATGATGTTTAAAAATTTAAGAATAAGTTTAAGAATAGAAGCGAAAACAAATAAATCAAAAATTGGCAGCAAAAAAAATTCTCCGCAATCAAATTAAATGACGCACAATGCAAAGAAGTTTATACCACAATGCAAGCGGCTCTAAGATGTTTGCAAATTCATGTTTGTGTAATTTAAAAATACACAAGAAATTTATATTTCCTCGTGTATACCGGAAGTTGAAAAATAGCGTACAGATACAAGATCCGGTGATTTTGTCATGTGATATCTCTAATTTTTCTTTAATGAAGACTATTTTTACGAGTAGCTCGCATATCAAAACGCGTCGAACGCGTTAAACATTAGTTAAAAAGGTATCAAAAATATGAGTGAAATAAGTAAACCAACCATAGCTATGATTGTAGCTGCGTTTAAGCCCAATGGTGGTATAGGGCTTAAAGGAAAGTTACCATGGCGTCTAAAAAAAGAAATCAAGTATTTTAAAGAAGTCACCACCGAAACATCGAATCCAAATTTTGTCAATGCTGTATTGATGGGTAGAAAGACTTGGGAGTCGATACCTGTGAAGTTCAGACCATTACCTGATCGTCTCAATATTATTTTATCTCGCTCTTACGAAAACAGAATTGACTCTGAAGATGGAATAATTTATTCAAATTCTATAAATCATTCCTTGAATCAATTATCAAATTATTCAGCAAAAAATAAACAAGTCGAAAAGATTTTTGTCATTGGGGGTGCCGAGATATACAATGAGTTAATCAATGATAAAAGAGTTACTCATTTGCTTATAACTGACGTTGAATCTTCCAAAGAGATCGAGTTAGATACATTTTTGAAATTTCCAATGTATGATAACACTTCATCAGATTGGGTTAAACAAACAAAAGAAGAATTGAAAAAGTTTGTTTGTGATATTGAAATTGAAAATGATATTGTGGAAGGTGATTTTACTTATAATTATACTCTTTGGGAAAGAAAATAATCCTGGATATCTACAAAAAAAAAAATTTAACTCCATTAATAAATAATTCTTTTTACACGCTTTATTTTTGTTGATCCAACAATTCATGGTCATAAACCCTCATTCTGTTTGTAATTCTTTCATCGACTACCAACTCCTGAACCCATTCAGATTGCTTTGTTTTGCCCTTTTCAACCCATTTCTTTGGCCAATCTAACTCTTCTTCCTTTGCCAGTAACGAATCCTTATACTTGAAATCTCTTGTCTTATTATAAATGACCGATGTGGTTTTAAAACCGTAGTCTTCAGCAAGGTATCTTTTGGTATAATACCTATAGATCTTTCTTGGAATAGTGGTGAATCCCAACAAATTAGGCACTGGGAAAACATATACGGGTTGTTCAAAGAAAGCAGGAACATTCTTACTGTCGACAATAATGCCAGAAAAATCCAACTCTTTTGCTAAAGAGGCTTCAGTATATTGGTCTGGTCTAATATATGGCTTGACAACAGGTTTTTTCTTTTCGTTGCCATCTTCATCTACGTTCTCATCTTCGACATTTTCACCATTCTTAATTTTTTCTTCTCTTTCTTTTTGCTTATCTTCTTCGATTTTAATTTCTTCATCAATCAATTCTTGCGGTTTTTCGAGAGGACCTAATAAACCTTCATGCAAACCTGTCATGTACTCCTTGTATGCCCCTCTACCTATACATATTACACCACCCGCTTCGGTTGGATCCAAGGAATCATCACTCTTAACCGTAACTGGCTTCACCAATTCGTATAATCCTAAAACATCTGTGGGCTCGTATAACTCATGTCTACTCTTAATTAATGAAGATTCTTTATCTTCTTTTTTCATGCCGAAAGTCGTCAACTTTTTGCAAAATTGAGGAATGTCTTGCTTAAAGAATTTATTCCATGATTTTTCATAAGTTAATTTTTCCAATTCCAAAGCTGCTTCTTCATTTTCTTTCAATTTGGCCAATCTTAATTCTCTTATTTGATTGGCAACAGTTTGTCGAATATCACCTTGTCTAGTTTCGGTGTAAATTTGATAATCAAGAGCACTTGCATTCAAAACTGGCTTGACAAATTTTCTAAATACTCTGAGCGATTCTTCAAGGAAATCATTTGGTGGTGGAGCAATGTAAATTGTTAATTTTCTTGGTGTACGTTCCGTAGTATATGTTTCTTCACTCAATTTAGAAACTTCTGCCATCCATTTTTCTCTAATCTTAGTCTGTTGATATTTGTCGTAAGCAATACCACCACCTATCGTGGCGCATAAGGTCCAGAAAATCATCCAGTTTCTCGAAGGTAACGAAATTCTAGGAATACCCATTGCCTTTAACGCTGGATTCGACCAACCTTTTTTTTTGGTTACAAGTTTGTCAGCATTTACTTTGGGTGTCTCTACTACTGGTGCCTTTTCACCACTTTCAGGTGTGCCTTTATCTGACATGATTATAATATCTAGTAATCAACCTTAGATAATTGTGTCCTCGACAATTTTTTCCCCATCTCCAAATGCTGGGTCGTGTGATCCACAATTGTATAGGCTGCAAAAAAAATTCGAACTCTTTATAAATCAAAAAACGAAAACCAGCGGACACTAACAGTGATCTACTTTGAATATATAAGTAAAATTGTGTGGTAATGATACTTGGATCCCTCATAACCTCAAAACTTTTACTTAAACATAAAATTTATTACATCAATAATTGAGAATTTTTATATAAATTTGCAATATTTCTATTAAAACTGTACATACCTTTTCAATTCTATCACCAAATCATCACTAACAAGACCTTTACCAATTAATACCAATTTGTTACTATTTACATTTTCAAGAAGTTTTCCGCCCTCAACGATTTCATAAGTCTCCCTGACACTTTGAACCACTCTAACATCTGGTACATCCCCATTTATAACCAATAGTCCCTTTAATCTATGAATTTCGATGGGTTTGCCATTGGCAATATTTTCCCACAAAATGTATTGTAAAAATAATTCAATCTGCTCAAACTGTTCATTAGTAGTGAAGAATGGAAAATCAATGCAAATAGTAGATATTCTATCGTCATGGAAAGAGGCAGACTCGGCCGCTTCAATTGATTTTGAAATTTTCTCAACATTGGAATCATAGGCATGTAAATCTAAGATCTTGTCCAAATCAATGTCTCCAAAACTGGTAGTAAACATTGGAACATTGTGATTTATTGCTTTGATTCTCGATTCAATTTCTTTCAATTTTTCAGGCGAACCTTCCAATTTGTCGTTTTTATTAATTAAAATTGTATCAGCTAAAGCTATTTGTAAATGTGCTGTTGTTATTCCTTCTTGTAATTGTTTTGCTTCGTTTTCGATTTCTTCTTCGGTCAATACTTCAAGGTTCGTTTGTTTTACCTTTAAATGATTGTTTTTTTCATGCCAATGTCCACCAACATCATCCAAGCACTTGATTATATTTTCGGAATCCACCACCGTGATAATACCATCGATGTAAATATTAGAAGCTAACCCTTCATCAAGCCAAAACATTTTGGCAATAGGAGCTGGATCCGCAATACCTGTAGTTTCTAACAAGATATAATCAATTTTGTCTTTTGAATTTTCAATTAATTGCTCGATTGCAATGACACCTGTATCTTTTACAGTACAACATAAGCAACCGTTTCCTAAATCGAGCCATTCTTGAACGGACTCATTTTTTTCAGTGTCTTTGATTGTGACTGATTTTTCAATCACTGAAGAGTCACCAAACTCATTTAAAATAATTGCTAATTTTTTATTTGAAGTCCTTCCGATGGTTTCTAAAAGTGTTGATTTTCCTGAACCAAGATAACCAGTGATGATTGTAATTGGTATCTTGCGAATCGGCTTATCGCCACCATCGATTACTATTGGCTTTGAATCTGACAAATAGTTATGTTCAACCTCTCGAGATTCAGCTGAAACATTTAATTCAGGGTTTGGATCTGCTGATAAATCTTCTATCAAATCTGGTATTTCATCCATTTTGCCGTTAGCTGAAATAAGAATTTTGGTCTATTTAATTTTTTTTACTCAATTTTGTTGCCGTGCCGATCTAATTCAACGCGCCCGTCAATATTTTGATAAAATGAAAAATTATGGTTTAAGAATATAAATTGGGCGAGTTAAAATGTATAAATATAACAAGTTGCTTGATGCAGCTTTATTGGCTGTCATATCCTATCACTTGGCCGTTTCTCCTTACACAAAGGTAGAAGAGTCTTTCAACATTCAGGCGATCCACGATATTCTTAATTATGGAGTTTTTCCCAAATCAACTATTTTGGAAAATTATGATCACATCGAGTTTCCAGGTGTGGTTCCAAGAACTTTTGTTGGAAGTTTGATAATTGCGTATGTCATCAAAGCAATGAACTTTTTCACAAGTGTTTTTGGTGTTGACTTGTTAAAGGCAAACAGTCAAGAGAGAGTCTTGCTTTTAGTGAGAGGTGTTTTAGGTTTATTCAATGGTTTGGCACTTATTAGATTAAGAAACAGTATCAATAAGATAACACTTAGAGATAAAAATAGTAAAATCCGAGGTTTAATTGGATTTTGGTTCCTGATTTTGATTTTGACCCAGTTTCATTTGTTATATTACGCGTCTAGAACCTTACCAAATTTCATCGCTCTTCCAATTGTTGTCAACAGTTTTGGTAAAATTATTGAAGGTGATTTGACAGGTATTACTTGGTTAGCATTCACAGGTATCATTTTCAGATTGGAAATTGGTATTTTTGCTGCTGTTATTGCTGCGGTTGTCTGCTTGGGCTTCGGCCTGTCCAGTATTTTGCTCTGTATTGTGATGCTTGTTATTGGAACTTTGTTTGGTGGTGCGGTCACTTTAGGTGTTGATTCTTATTTTTGGGATAAAGCTCTTATCCCAGAATTAGTTTCTTTCTATTTTAATGTTGTTAATGGAAAGTCGGCTGAATGGGGTGTTGAACCATGGACTGCTTATTTTAAAAATTATCTTCCACAATTATTTAGTCCTCCAACAATTCTATTATTAGTTCTTTCTGGGGCTTTTACAGATCCAGCGGATGAAGGTATAAAGAAGGTGGAAGATGACAAAGAGACAGAAATTCCTAAAGTCAAAAACCCTGCAAAGAATTCTTTAAACATTTTATTTATTTCGGCTATATTGTTTATTGCTGTTATGTCCTTCCAGCCTCATAAAGAATGGAGATTTATTATCTACATTGTTCCCATCTTTACCTTACAAGCCGCTAATGGACTCGCAAATATTACCATGAAATGGTCTTTAGGCTTTTCCAACAAACTTTTAGTTGTAATTATTGTTGCCAGTATTTTGTTGGGGTCAGCCTTATCGGTATTGAAGGGTTTTGTTTCCAGTTATAATTACCCCGGTAGTGATGCTTTACAATTCGTCAATTCTTATATTCAATCATCTTACTCAAAGGATCAAAATGTGACCGTCCACATGGACGTCGCTTCTTGTATGACTGGTATTAACAGGTTTCTTGAAATTCACAACCCTCACATAACCTACGATAAGACTGAACTGGAATTGGAATTGTTGTCCATTTGGAATGATATCGATATCCTAATTTCCGAAATTGATATTACCCTGAATCAAGGGGATGAAAGTTCTTGTTTGGTTTACAACCCAAAGCATTGGAAAAA
Source organism: Kodamaea sp. yHQL449 (assembly GCA_030582715.1). Lineage (NCBI taxonomy): Eukaryota > Fungi > Ascomycota > Pichiomycetes > Serinales > Debaryomycetaceae > Kodamaea > Kodamaea sp. yHQL449. The sequence goes on along the minus strand of JAJMGT010000015.1, from coordinate 42,918 downwards.
ATTACATACTTCTCCTATCTTAACATCATTTACAATTGCTCCAATTTTCGAGTTGACTGATGTTGATTATTCATCTCAATTGGTACTTACAATTTTGAGAGAATCTTTAAATAGGAAATACACCACGCTCAAGAACTTCTTGGATTCATTTACAATTACACAGGATTACTTATATGTGTACTCGAGAACTGAAAAGGAAAAAAAATTAGATCTTTTGATTGAAAAATGTGCTACTTTCAAAGCAAGTCAAAAAGAGTCCGATTTGAAACCAGAAGAAGAATCTCTTATATAGAAAAGTTACCAATGTGAAATTTGAAATATTCATGTCCTCCCCTATATCAAAAATCGATGTCTTGGAATCTTTCTGAGGGACAAGATATTATTATCACAATAATATACTCTAAAAATTGTAATCTTTTTCACGGTGAGATTTTGATTAAGTTATTACGGACTCGTTCTTTGATTTCATCAACGGGGGAAAACGACGGGTTAATTATGTCGTCATCGGTGGGAAACATTATTGGTGTTATTCTTCTTAGTCTTTTAGCATTTTCAAGCACAATTTGTTCATCTTCCAAGATAGTGTTGGACGACAGCGAACGAATATCAGTAGCTACCGTAGTATCGTATTCTGTCACATCTCTGGTATCAACGTTAAAATTAGGACGATTGGGAGGTTGGATGTTAGAATACGAATCAGCTTTAGGTGGCGGCAAAGATACAAATCGAAAACCATTTGAATCAGGTATTAGCGTAAATGATTTACGACTACTATCTGTCATACGTGAATCTGTTTTCGGGGAAACCCTTCTTGGGGTAGAAGTATCCTTAACCTTCCCAAAGTGCCGTCTTAATTCGTCTATTCTTTCCGTCCTCAACCTCTGGCTTGTCTCTTGTAATTTTACAGGACTAATTTTAATATTACTTGGTGTTAAAATGGGCCTATTGACTTGCAGTTTAACCGGGGTAAATAAATAATTTTCAGATTCACGTTCTGGTGATTTCAACAATTTTCTGGCTGATCTTTTGGCCAATGGTGAAGGATTGCTTATTATGCTTGTATTGGCTTCTTCATAGCTTTCGATTAAGTCTTGATTTTCTTTCTTGCGATATAACCAAAGTTCAAAAAATGATTTCAACTTCACATTATTCCACTTACTGGTAAAAATTTCATAACTTTGTTGGTTTCTCATCAGAGTAGTTGTGTATTTCATAGTCCACAAATTCAAAATTTCCCTGATTTTCTTTACATCACGCCTATAGATGTAATCTTCTGCTGGTTCTGAGATTCCGTACCGGACATAATAAAACTCATCGTACCATTTGAGCAAAAATCTCTTATGGAGAGTTGTGTATCTAAATTCATCTGCTTTAAGCTGATTTTCCCGACCTTGCCTAAGCTTATCAATCCATAGACGAAGTAACTGCTTTTTGAGACCACGAGTGTTTAAGAATTCAAAACATAATCTATTCAAGCTTTGTGTTTTATCTTGTCTAATATTATATGAGTTAATCCAATTAATAAAGAATTTAGCCTTGATGTTCGGGTTCAGAATATGTTCACTGAATGCCAAAACTTTATATTCGCTGTCAGCCTTAAATTTACGGACTCTTGCTTCTTTCCACAACAAGAAAACAAAACCAAGAGTTATTTTACGATCAATGGTTTCAAATTTAAATGCCCTGTTTTGAAGATCATTAATTTGCATTGACTTTTGAATAATTTTGCTCAAGAATTTGTTGATGGCCAATAAATCAGAATCCTTTTCTCTCTTGACTAAACGATTAAGGTTTGTTGACCATAAATGGAAAAAGACTGATTTAGTTTTATATTTGTAAAAATCTTGTTGTCGAGCCACCATTGTCGCAACTTTAGAATATTTTTTATGCCACAAGGCTAGGTATTTTTTTACTTTTGTCCGGTTGGCCTGTTCTTGAAAGTAATGAAGCTCGCATTTCACCAACCAGTTTTTGAAGTAAGTTTGTAGCTGATTCTTTCCTGCACTCATATTAGAATTATGTTGCACCTCTCTTATTTGTCTTTCCAACGATTTGAGTTTCCAGATCCTGAATCCGTTCTTCAAAAGGTTTTCCCGGTATAATTGATTCGAATCGTGGCGCTTCAGTCGTAATTCCTTCCAATTATTAATAATTCTTTGTTTCATGACTTTGTTTTTTTTAATTATGAATTCCTTTTCTCTTTGAAGAAGCTCAAACTTTTGCATCATCACTTTCTTGAAGAAAAGCTTAATCAATATAGCTTGATTATTTTTGCGGACTAGTTGGTAAGTTTTAAAAAGATTGGAAGAATGAATCCATAATTGAAAATATTTTTCTTTGAGCCTATGCAACTCGAGAGCCCGTAGTTGGTTCAATTTCTCACTCAAGTTTTTGGGTTCAATAAGGAGAAGATCTTGTTGCTGAAGAATCTTCTTTTTAATTTCCTGTTTATGTTCAATAGGGACATACACAGTCTTATTCATTTTATCGTACCAAGTTGACCAAATGCTTTTGAATAATAAATCGTCTCTTTTATCTGAGAACTGACGAAGTTTATCGTTTGCCAAGAGTGAAAGTTGTCTTGTACCATTGTGCTTTTCCATTAAGAGTTGAAAGAACTTGGTAACTAAAATCTTTTCATACTTTTTACCGAATTTCACCAATTTAAGATGACTAGCGTTCAATTTTGCATTCCATGTATTCAAAAAAGATTTAAGAAAGACTAGGTCACTTTTAGCAATTAAAGTTTCAAATCGGGAAGACTTGTCAGACCAATTGTCAAGTCTTTTTTCAAGAATGTTACGCGAGGAAAATGTAGCTGCTTCATTGTGCAATTGGTTGAATCTAAGTTGTTTTGTAAACCAGCGCTTTAAGTACTCTCTCTTTAATTTCTGACCATATGAAACGACCCACCTGTCATGATAGAGAGCATCAACAATTTTGGCATGTGAAGTTTGAAATGCCCATTTGTCAAATACTTCCTTTTTCGTAGAATAGTCATTGTAATACTCGAGTGCAGTAATTCTCATAAGTAATGTATTTGAAGATTCTTCCACCATATCTCGCTTCAAAAGCTGATGTAAGTCGTTAAATCTGGAAATGTGCTCTTGTATTTGATTGTTGTCAGATTGTCCTTCAGAACTGTCAATTTCCTCATTTTCAAACTCTATTATTCTTTTAGCTAAATAATCAATTTCACTAACGTAAGTTAAATCAGCCTCTACCGAGAAAGTCGGTAAGAAGGAGTATAACATTTTCATGTAATATTTGAAAGCTCCAGGAAAGGTAACATCAAATAGGAGATCGAATTCATTAAGTAGAGGAATAATATACTTTAAATCACTGAACAACTTGTATTGATTTTCCGATGAAAGTGGATGATTAATTTGAAAAGGCTTCACATGTGAAGCATTTGACACAGACAAGTCCGGCCTTTCTGCGCTTGAAGTTATATTATCGAGAATGCTTGATTCTGCCAATGCAATATTAGAATCTACCAGAATGTTTTCAATTAATTGCTCCTGCAAATGATCGTAGCTATTTTCAATGTCCATTTCAGGAAAAATATTAAAGTCTGATATGACACTTTCGTTAATAGCCTTGTATTTATTCGGTAACATTGTAAATCCGTGACCGTTTGATTGACCGACGAAGAAATTATAAAAATAGTTAAACTTCATTTCCTTAAATTTGAAGCTATTCATTTCCAAAAAATCCAAGCTAGTCTGTCTTTTGAATAATTGAACCATCAACCTTATGTATTTCTTAAGTTCTTTTGCTTTGAAATTTTTAAAGCTTAATATATTTAAAAATAAATGGTAAATTTTATTGAAATCTTCGTTGTTGCTTTGAAAATTGAGTTGTGGTTTGAAATCATGCCTTATTTTTGGACTTATTGAGCCATAACTAAACATTGAATCATCTTCATTTTCATTACTTGAAATAGAGTCAGTTCCGAAGAAGCTATCCAAAAAATTGACAATTTTTTCTGTATCTTCCTTATTTAAATCTAATTCAGAATTCAACTTATCTTGTAAACTTGAGTAAAATTTTAACTCATACGTTATACATTTGCAAATAAAATTGACCAAACTCGTTTCGGATTCTTGATGCAATTTAATGAAGAATTCAATCAACTCCGAAAATTTGATTAGTATATTAGAATAAGAATCTTTTATTCGAGTCGGCTTCTTTTTTTCATCAAGATCAGATAATAAGTTAATTAGCAGATGTAGTATTGAGGGTGGTCTTTCATTATTACGCACAAAATCTCGAACAAAGTCGACTAAATTAACATTAGTCAATCTAGAATCATGCTCATCTCCAACTAATGATTTATTCAAGTAGAATATCCAACTCTGAGACTGAATATCTGATGCAGCCGAAGAAACGTTTATATTCAATTTTGAATAAACCTTGTCATTATAGTTTAATAACTGTAGGACATTTTTAACTGTGGATTTCAAGAGCGCTGTATATTCTGATTCACCGTGATTAGTTGTAGTGAACAGATGTAATGCGTGTAAATCTTTCAATGCCTTGTGAAGTAGATCATTTAAGAAGAGCCGAGACATCACTGTTCATAGGTCATATCTTGAGAATAGATATGATCGCTATCAAATATGCTTGTAAGTATCGCGTTTTATTTGTTTTGCTACTTTTTTTGTTTTTTGCATTTTTTCTGTATGTTAGTTTCTACATATTTGACTTTGTGCTCGAATGAGTTGGATTTTTAGGCTTTTAACTTGTAAGATGAGTACACTTAGACATACGAAACACATTTTAGCAGTTATAAATTCTAAATTGTTCAGCTCTGTCTCTTTAAAGCTTGACCTTCTTTTATTTGGATCATCAATTTTTCTATATTCGTTTTTGTATCAGTTTAAATTCAAGGCTTAAATTATTTGTTGTATAGCCGTTAATGCTAAATTTAATTCGACTTGAAAGTGCGACTTATAACAAAAAAAGATCGAGTGATTAATACACTTGAAGTGAGATTTTTATATATTGTGTGGGGTTAGTTTATTAATAACTCAGAATTTGTTCTCGATTGTTTACTTTATCTTTAAAATATCCTTTGATTTAAGACAATCAATGGATACAGCGATATGGCGATGCCTAATTATGATTTAAATAAGCGGAGATCTGCAAGCTATGAACACCAGAGAATAAAGGTACCGAATAACACTTTGAAAGGGACAAATATGAGTCTGTTTGGAGAATCACCGCAAAATACTACTATACTATCTAATCAAAAACCTAGAATCCAATCAGATGGAGCTATGTATTTTCGCAACAATATTTCAACTGATTTAAATAGACTTCCTACAACTTTGAATTCACATGATATCACAAACAATGAAAAGTATGGTCATTTTACAAATGAACATGACACGATCAAAGAATCTACTCCGAATATCAATAACCTACCTACATCTTATGCTAGACCTCCAACTACAAAATCCTCCAACCTTAAGGTGTTGACGACTTATAATAGTCAGACCCATAGTCCTGTGTATGAAAACTTTAGCTTCTCTGAACACGATGATTCTATCCAGCAAATACAACTATCCCCTGTTAAAGATGACATATCACCTCATCGAACAACCGAAGAGATCCATTTTATAAGCCCAATAATGGAATCACCATATATGGATAGCACTGTTACTGGAGAGAATGAATCACCTTCGGTTTCAATTTCTACAAGCGTCAATTCAAATGTATTAGGACTGATAATTGGAGGATCTAATTATAGCAAAAGCTCTGTTGATCTTATCAAATACAATAGTGGACCAGAAAAAATGAGTTCATCTTCGCCAATTCATTCATTGAAGCATTCAAGCTCGTCTGAGGGCCGTCACACACCAAGCACCGAAAATTCGTCAAGTATTCCATCTTTCACTCAGGGTATGCCACCACCTCAGCCTCAGCTCCATATGAGAAATGGATCAGAATCTTCTACAATTTCAAATACTTCGTCTACTTCGACCATAACTCCTAGCTCAGACAAAAATAGTAAAGACAAAAGATTTCTAAGGTATGCGATGAACCAATCGCCTTTAGTTAATCCATCGAATAAATGGCAAATAAACAACGTTTTGAAATGGTTGGATAATCATAACTTTAATCAATCTTGGAAAGATACTTTTCGTAAGAATGAAATATCAGGTAATAGATTTTTGGAACTTGGTAATTTTGAAAAGGATTCGATGATTTGGAAACAGTTTACCAAATTCTTGATAACTAGTGATGAGCAGAATAGTGTGGAAAGATTCATTGATTTGCTTAAATCAGAAATTGCTAGTAGCGAATTGGATGATTTCAATAATTACGGTTCACAAACGCATTCTAGAAAGGATTCATCGGAATCCCTGTTATCACCAGTGCTTATTTCTAACACAAAATCTGAATATAGGAAATCGACTCCAATTTTCAATAAGCATATTCTGCCTCCTTCGCTATCTACTATTGATTCAGCTTCAACTTATAATCAGAATAACTCAAAGCAAAGACCTTATTCTTATGTTGACCCAACTAGCAACAAGGCTACTAAGGAAGTTTACAGTTCTCCATCACATCACAAATTTTTCAGAAAACATTATAGAGCTGGCTCCAATGGGAATATATCTTCTTCAAAAGAAACTCATAGTGGAACTTCAGGAAGTTTATCTGGAATCTCTTCTACTAGCGAAACCAGCAAGTCCAAGTCTAACAATTTTTTGACAAAAGTTTCTAGTTCGACTGCCCCTGTTCCGAAAAGTGATAAAAAAGGTGGTATTTTTAGTACATTAAGGAAATATGGTGGGGACAGGGCCGCTGAAATAGTCAAACAAGTTCAATCATCTTCCTCTAATTCTTCCTCTAGAGTTACAAGCGGCTCTCGTAAAGCATCCACTCTGTCTACGAGTGTCCACTCAAAAGAAATCATTCCAACACAAATTAAAGATCTGATTCCAGAAGCAAGTGAATCACTTACATCATTAAGTATTGGTGCAGATGAATACTACCATGAACAAGATAATGTTGTCAATAGTTTTCCTTCAATTCCCAATTTGAATAATGCTTTACCAACTCGTAGTCCTGCTTCGGCTAATTTTGGCATGCCTTTTGATGATTTCGCACCTCAGCTGGATTTTGACTCTAAACTGTTGACATCCGATAATTCAAAGTTGAATCATCATCTCGGTGAGGAATTGAATTTGCCTATCGAAGATAGATATTTGCCAATGCCAAATAACGACCACTTGGAGAAATCGTACGTGGTATTACTCACGAAGGACTATATGCTGTATGTGCCTTTATTTTTGACTGATGAAGAGTGTAGAAACGAGATAATAATTAAAAACAAAGCGGTGAAAGCTTTAGACCTTATAAATATTGGTTTGATTACCTTCCACATCACCGATTTTCAATCCAAAGAAGGTATAGCTCTTCCAGGTCACTTGTTAACGAGGATACTTAGCGATGAAAACAATAATTATAAATTTTTTGTACGTCAGGAATTATCTTCTCCCTCGGGAACCAACACATTATCTACAACTTCCTCAGATTCTAAATCTTTTGAAATGAGAGGAGATAACAATGAAGAACGCTCATACCCTGCGACTCCACAATACTTATTACAAAACTCGAAAGATCCTAAAGTTGATTATTGGAATTTTAAGGAGAAGGTTGTTCAAATTAGTCAAGATAGATTGTCTAAGATCAATGAAAAGAAGTTACCAGATGACAGGGTACCTACCAACAACAGACAACTATCAAATACGCCAGTTTTCCCATTACGTCTACCACCGAATAAAAGAAATCCGTCTGCAGATCTATCAATTTCTCCAAAAGTCCCAGCATTGCTGATAGACACAACCGCAGATAATACTGAATCTACGGTTACTCATAATTCTCCTTCTACCTATTTGAATAATTCGTTTAGAGTCATTAGAAAGGAAGGAACTGAAATTGATTTTGACAAACGAAGAAAATCACCATATGATTCCAAACCACCCAAATTGATTCCAAATATATATTCATCATCGGTTGCAGACTCTAGATCGCCGATTTCCGCTTCAACTGTAATGACTTTGAAGGATGACGCTAGTGGAAATTCAACTAGCCCAATTTCAAGAAGTTTCACTACAGAAAAAGTGCTTCAACCATCAAGCAAACAAGAAGAAAACATCAAGGTTACTAAAAACCCATTGCAAAGTGTGAGCGGGTCTGAAAGAGATAAGTTCGGAAATATAGTTGCGAAAAGAGTGGCACCACCACCACCTCTAACGAAAACTCAAAGTTTCAAGAGGAAACAATCTATCTTGAGAAAAAAACAATCTGTAAAACCTGGAAGTGGATCTCCTGCATTATCAAATGAACTGTCTATTTCCAGTAGATCTAATACAAGTGGAAGTGACAAGTCAATCAGACGGCCTTTAAGTAGAAATTCGATAAGATCTACGATGACTAAAGATGACGCATTTAAGGAAAACGAAATTTCATTTGAGGAGGTTCCATTTTTTGATGTTAAATTAGATGCAGACATTGGAGAGAACACAGACGATGATGATGACTTTTTTTTCAAGCCTATTAAGAAAAATCACGATAAACTGAATAATGTCATGAATAAAAATGAAGAACATTCAGATGATGGCGATGACTTTTTCATGAAAAAAATGAAAAAAGAATCAGATGATCTATTAAAAGTTAATATTCCCGAGACAAATATGGGTAAAAAAATGAAGGTTAGACCACCTGTGGAAGAAGTCTACGATAATTTGGAGAAATACTTTCCTTACACAAATTTGGATAAGCCAATTATTGATGTTTCTCCTGAATCACCGTTGGTACAGACAAAGAACCAACAATTGAAGAGACAACCATCAACCGCGACACCAAGTAGGAAACCAACTATTTCAAGAACCTTTTCGAATGCTAACATATCACCTGTAAACCCCAAAACGGAGTCCGGCGATGAAATATTTTACTCTGAAAATCAAGCTCCTAAATTGAGTCGCAGAAGAATGAAGACAATTAGAGTTGTTGCGAATGAAGCTAGAAAAAAGAGACTAGAACAACAAAACTCCATAAAGAGAGATGAACGCGACGTGGACGTTTTATCATTACAAAGAGTCGATAAAAAAGATTTAAAGGATAAGGATACGCAATCTCAGGGTATGGGGTTGACTAGATCAAACACTAAAATGTGGGGCCAAAAAGTTTTTGAAGTCACATCGTCTGAAATTGAAAGAGGTTACGTGAGTAAGCTTCGGAATGCCCGTAACGGCCAATTTGAAGAGTTTGCTTGGATTAAGGGTGAATTAATTGGGAGAGGCTCATTTGGGTCTGTGTTTTTAGGATTAAATGTGACTACAGGTGAGATGTTGGCTGTGAAACAAGTCGTAGTTCCAGTCAAGACTGCAACATCAAGAAAATTTAAACCTGTAGTCTCCAAGACACCCGCAGCAACAGCTGCAGTAGCAGCGGCTGCCGCAGCAGTTGCCGCAGCAGGAAATAAAGATGACGAGGCTAAGAATGGAAATGAATTGTTTGGTATTGATGCATTACACAAAGAAGTCGAAACTATGAAAGACTTGGATCACGTTAATATTGTCCAGTATTTGGGGTATGAACAAAAAGATAATATTTACAGTTTGTTTTTGGAATATGTTGGTGGTGGATCAATATCTCTGTGTATGAAATCGATTGGTAGTTTTGAAGAACAATTGATTAGGTATATCACGAAACAAGTCTTGTTAGGTTTAGAATATTTGCATTCGAATGGAATTTTACATCGTGATTTGAAAGCAGATAATTTGTTGATTGAAATTGACGGAATATGTAAAATATCTGATTTTGGTATTTCAAAGAAATCAAAGGATATTTATGTGAACAATTCTGAAATGTCAATGCAAGGAACAATCTTTTGGATGGCTCCTGAGGTGATTGACAGTATTGTGGAAGACAAAAAGCAAGGCTATAGTGCAAAGATTGATATTTGGTCTTTGGGTTGTGTCGTGTTAGAAATGTTTGCCGGTAAGCGTCCATGGTCTAATGAAGCTGTTGTCAGTGCGATTTACAAGATTGGTAAGACCAAATTGTCCCCACCTATACCCGATGACATTGAAATGAGTGATGTATCGCGCGATTTCATCAACAAATGTTTTACAATTAATCCTGATGAAAGACCAATGGCTAAAGATTTATTAGACCATCCTTTTATACAGTATAATGAAAATTTCTCATTTAAAGACACAAGGTTGGGACAAATGATTAAATCATCTAGAAAGAGTATGTTGAGTTTATAGTTTATAGTTTTTTAATATTGTACATTCTATTTACACTGAGTTTGTAATTTATATGCGGGTATTCTTTATGCCAACTTTAACTCATTAATCATTAACACTGTTTGGAATGGTTGGACTGGGAAAGTTTTGATTCTTCTACACCTTTGCTTCTTTCTAGTAACTTCGTAATATGGTTCTTTAGTGATTTCAACGACATTGGCGTTTAATTTATACAATTCTTGTGGAATACCATTCGAATTGTTGTAGGTGTAATCAGGAGAGCCTATGGTGGTGACATTGTTCAATACCAACAGATCGCCGACCTCAGCATTCTTCAATTTGAATGGCAAGTAAACCTTGTCACCCTCTGTCACCAAATAAGGCATGTTGTGGAGTTTGAATACGGCATACAAGTGCTTGGAACCATTTGAGTTGATCTTCAAAGGTAATAAATCTTTTGTAGTGGCGTCAGAGTTGACAGCGGAAGATACTTTGGTGGAGTATTGAAACACTCTACCGAGAACAGATCTCTGCTGTGTCTTTATGCTATTGATGAGTGGTTGCAACATTGTTTACTTGTTAAAGTCTCTATATTTAAAATTTTTTTCAATTGAAAAATTTCATAGTGTGCATATACACCAACATTGATAGTCTATTCGCATTTAAAGAGAGTCGTGTGAATATACAGAAAAAAAGTTATCGAGTGCTACCAAAAATAAGATTCCGAATTAATGCAGCCAGACACGGTCGAGACTATTGTTACTTTTAATACAGTTGGCCATTTTATTACTTTACCCTCTTATAAATAAATAGTTGTCTTTATGACGAATATTATATATTCTGTAAACATCACAACTTTTGTAGCAAAATAGCAAGATTTTCTCTCGTATTGTAATTCAAAATGAATAAAATATTTAGTCAACATTTTCTTCTTTATATTTTCCTTTTCCGTTGTTTGGTTTTGATTGTCAGCGGATCTCGCATTAATTTCTGCCACCTAAGAAAATTTTTTTTGGAGGACGACAAAAAAAATAACGTAAAGTCGAAATTTAAAGGAAACCAATAAGTTGAAACAAACAACATAAACAACAAAAAAACTTCATTACCTTTTTTTTTTGTTTGCTTGCTTTGGCATCGATAACAAGAGGATATATATACATACCTTAGTGAACCATAACTCACACTAATTTGTATATATACACATATCCAAGATAATACACGCAGGCAATAAATATAGCATCTTAGATACAGCCACCACTTATCTACATTATTGTCCTTAACCCAACAAAAAGAGACTTTTGATTAAATTTTATTAAATAAAGCATTATTACATTACCTGAAAAAAGCGATTGATTAGTTTGATCTTTATCATCGGCTTCTTTAATTTTTGATAAAGCAATATAACCAACAACTATTTTTCCTATCAACTTAAAATCAAAATCTAAAACTTGGTATTCATATGTTATTATTTGCATTTTAATACAATCAGATACAATTGACAAGCAACTACATCAAATATTTACACATATATATATATAATTTGTTATTTTACATGAAAGCATAACCATGTCAGGATCATTTTGGAAATTTAGTAATGGGTTCTCATCCTTATCAAACATATCCTCATTATTAGAAAATCATGCAGTTACCCAAGATGAATGTGGATCACTGTACTCACATACCTTAGGAGTCTTTTTGAAGTTGTTAGATGAGAAGGATTTATTTCAAGAATTATTATCTAATAATCCCATGTTAGTGGAGTTTTTGAGGGATGAAACTGTGTTAAACATTCTAGTTAATTTGGTTATTCAGGAAGGGGATATTTCAAAACTCACCTCAGACGAACCTTTGAAGGAAGAATCGGAAAGTACAAAATCCATTGATGAAATTGACAACCAAGAGGATGAAGAAGAAAACGAAAAAGAAAATGTTGATGACACAAGCAACAAAAGCTCAAATAATACAGATAATGAGGATGAACCAAAAGATGACGAAGAAGAAACAGCAGAAGAAAGTGCTACACGCAGGGCAACTATAGCTGCAGAAATTTTGAGTGCAGATGTATGGTCTTTGACAGATACGGTGATGGAATCTTCTGAAAACTTGAGTAGATTATGGTCAACCTTGGATTCAACAGAACCATTATCTATAAACTTATCAACATATTTTATGAAAATTATGGAGCATTTATTAGATATGAAATGCGATGAAATGATTACTTATCTTATTGACAATCAACCTAACTTGGTATCAAAATTTATGAATCATTTATCAAATCCTCCTTTAATGGATTTTTTACTTAAATTAATTTCGACTGACAAACCAGACAATTCAACAGGTATCATAGATTTCTTACAAGACCAACAATTAATTCCAAAATTGATTCAATCTTTGGATGTCACCGGCGTGAAAGAAGACTATGACCTCCTTCTAATACAACAATCATCAGCAGCTGATTTCTTAAAGGCATTGATTACGATTTCTGCCAATTCGAATACAGACAATTCAACTATAGGACCTAACGAATTAACTAGAGAGTTAGTTTCATACGAGCAAATGAACAATTTGTGCAACATCATGTTGAAAGGTGGATATGCCTTAGCTAACGGTGTCGGCATCATTATAGAAATTATTAGAAAGAACAATTCAGATTATGACATTTTGCCAGTCATGTATATCACGTTAGAAACTCACCCTCCAACAGGAAGAGACCCTATTTATTTGGGTCACTTATTGAAAGTTTTTGGAAAAAAGATTAATGATTTCAACAAACTTTTGATGAACCCTAATTACAGTGAGGATTCTAACAAGTTGAAGACACCCTTTGGAGAAATTGAACCACTTGGGTTCGAAAGATTCAAGATTTGCGAATTGATTGCGGAATTGTTGCATTGCTCTAACATGGCTTTACTCAATGATAACAAGGGGTTTGATGTTGTACATGAAAGAGATGAATTGCGCAAGAAGATGAAAGAGTATGACCCTGTTAGTTTCAAATATAATGAGATTATTGTCCTTCCTAAGGAACACTATCCGCAAGAAGAAGATGATCAGAGCAATACCACTTCAACAGGTACTGATGGGAACTCCACATCTTTTAATGACCTCCAATCTAATGATAACGAAAATGATGATATAAATAAAAATATTGATGATAGTGACGATTACCCAGATGACACTATTGATTCTTTCAACTCAAAATTACATCAAGACATTCAGCATTCAGATGACATGGTACACGAAGACGACGAGGAGGAGGAACCACATGCCAATACCAATTTGACAGAAGAACAAATCAGGGCTAATCCTGTCGTAGGAGATTTCTTGAAGATTTCATTATTTGACACACAGATAATTTCAAACATTTTATCTATGTTTTTCAATTTCCCATGGAACAATTTCTTGCATAATGTTGTTTTTGATATTGTTCAACAAGTTCTCAATGGTTCAATGGATATCGGCTTTAATAAATTTTTGGCCATTGATTTGTTTCATTTGGGTGACATTACTAATAAAATTATCGAAGGTCAAAAGTTATGCACTGATTACGAAAAGAGTCATAATGGTTTGAGGCTTGGATTCATGGGTCATTTGACTTTGATTGCTGAAGAAGTAGTCAAATTTATTCAACTATACCCAACCAATTCTTTGAGTGAACTTATAGATATCAAGGTTAAGGACAATGTATGGGAAGAATATGTCAGTCAAGTATTATATGACACCAGAGAGAAATACAATGCTATTTTGGGTGGTGGTGAAGACGATGATGATGATGATGATGACGATGATGAAGAAGATGATGACGAAGAAGAACAAGAAGAAGATGCCGACGAAGAGGATGGAAGACCTGACCTCGATGATGTCGAACTAATAGTCGAATCTGCGCCTGACGGAGAAGATAATGATGACATTTTCAATGATGATCAAGTTGGTGATGTAATGCACGAAATTCAAAACTCTTTGGTACTTGATGAGTCCAAGCATGAAGATATGTCAGAAGATATTGATGAAGAAAACAGAGATTCTACTATCAAAAATCGTTTTGATAGCGATGAGTCAGAATCTGATGACGATGATCATTTCGCTAATTACATGTCTGGACAATTATCCAAAACCGCTAATACTGAATTTATAAACGATAAAGGGAGCCCTATAGCTGGAAAGAACGAGATTAAGAATTCCTCATCTTCATCATCGTCGCTGCCATTTGTAACAGATGATGATGAAGAGGACTACATCGATCCTAACGATGATGGTATGTCTTACAAGAAACCACATTCATTATATGACGCATCGGGCTCATTGTTGAGGTCTTCTTTAATTCCTGAAGATGAGTTATCGAGTGAAGATTCTAGTTCAAGCTCTGATAGCAATGATGACGATGAAGCCGAAGATGCTGCTGAAGCGTTACTTGAAAAGCCCAAATCTAGGGAGAATGGTAATAAGCTTACCAGAGCCGCCAGCAAGAGTTAATTTCACTCCCAGTATGATAACACAACTCAGTTTATTCAAACTGTTTAATTTTTTTGTGTAATAATTGTCAATGTCGTTGATGAATGTATTTGTATTTAGTATTTCTCATTTTGTTCCTTTTACAATTAGTTTTTTCATTTTTATATATAGTTTAATATCAACCATTTTCCATTTTATCTCACAGGATTATCAATTAATCTAAGTTTAAAATTAGAGCTTTAGGTAATTATTACATAAAGAAGATGTCGAGAAATAAATAATTAAGAATTGAAATGCAAAAAGTGAAAAGTGAAAATGAAAATTATGCCAGTTTAATTCCATACTTAATTCTCATAATTTTTTTTGTTTTACGAAATTTTTCTACCTTCCCTTTCCAATGGAGGAATTACAGGAGTCAGTGGAGAGTTGACTTCAGTATCTTCAAGTAAGGAGGAAGAACTATTTGGTGACGTTGATGTAGATTTTGGGGATACGGACCTAGGCGTTTCGTAATCATTATTTGAATCATCATGATTTGATATTGGCTTACTTGGACTATTTGTGTTGATATGAACTGTACCATTAGATTTCTTTTTTGGAACGCCGCCCATCAAACCTTTACTCATGGCCAAACCAGATGATCTTTTGGCCATATCATGATCATAGAACTCATCTTCTATCGGATGCATTAAAACAGTATTATTTTTAGTTATTGTGATCATAGTATTTGAGGGAACACAAATCCAGTCACCTCTCTCAAAAGTTAATGGTTCACTGGCAACAAAGATGACATCTTGAGATCTATTCAACCTTTCCATCTTGAATAAGCCTGGTTCATATTCAAAAAATTTAGATCCAGTACTGAAATGCAAGGATGCGGCTTCATCTGTTTTGGAGGTAATATACCTCAGCACCACAATCGATTCACCATCAGTAACTGCAAAGTTCAATAGTGAAGGCTCATCAGTGCATTCTAATTGCCAATTTTTAATCAAATCGATTGTTTTCATCAAAACAGCACGTAACTGTTGATGAGTGAGAGTACAGCTTTCTGGGTCAAATCCCATCTTATAAACTGTATCTAAAAACAATGCAAAAGAACATTCAGAGTCTGTCGATCCCTGAATGAATAAAAAGAAACGATCATCCAAATGGTTCATCAATTTTCTTTTAATCTGATGGAAACTAGATATCCCACCATTGTGCATGAATAAGAATTTACCGTATGAAAATGGATGACAGTTTGTTTCTGACAAAACCCCATGTGTTGATGCTCTAACGTGACCGAAAACCAAATGAGACTCTGTACACATTGATAAATTGTTCAAATTAACATTGTTCCATGCTGGCGTGATAGCTTTAAACACACAAGGTTGATTGTTTGGCGAGTAATAGCCAACACCAAAGCCATCACCATTTATAGGATTTCTCATATCCAATCGTAACCTTGAGTCGAAAGACTGATTAATGATCGAATGCGCTGGCTTTGTCAATAAATCAGATAAAACCATGGGTTCACGCCCTTTATATATCATAAAACGACACATGTTATAATATTTGATCGATACTGCTGAATAAGAAAAATTCTTTATAAATAATCTCTTTCTTGACGAAATTTGTTATCTAAATCAAAGTGTGTAACTTTTTGGTGCCACAGTAAAGCATATTAAACTAAGGCAAAAAAAAACTTGATGACTCTCCACTATCTCCATACGCACCATAAATTTTGACAGATCCGGTATCGGAAGATTTGGTCATCAGGATATATCATATGACCCAGCGCACATGACTACGTATCATAAAAATGTGAAATGAGCCATGTAGTGTAATTTTTAAATGTGCGCAACCTGGACTATATTGCCCCGGGTTTTTTCCCTTTTTCCGAGGAAATAGTGAGCAGTTTGCCAATTTTTATCCCCTTAGCCGAAGTTCCGATCATTCCTTCCTTGTACTGATCGGCGTAAAAATAACGGTATTAAAAGTCCGTGTCCCAGAACCACGCGTATCATACGGTTCTTCATGGGTTACACATAAACAAAGCCTAATTGAAAAGCCGAAGGCTTTTAGTTATTGCCTTTGAAACCGGAAGATAAGCAAAAACATACATATTGATCGAAATAAACATGAATATAAAAAGGAACGTTATTCTTCGTTTAATTGTAAACATTTCTTTTATTTAATCATCTATTTATTCACCTACCTTTATTTATTAACTTAATCATGTCGCTTTTCAGAACACTTCAACACTCTCCAGCCACCATTAGTATATTTCACAACAGCAAGGTCCCCCTTTCTGGTACCTTGTATCATGCTTTGGAAAGGGCAGACAATCAATTGAACAATGGCAAGAAGGACCAATTCCAAATTGATTTAAATTTCAAAAAGATGCCTACATTTGACCAATACCAAACATTGCTCACAGCTACCGATAAAAATAGCAGAAGTCTCTTAAACAGGTGCTATCCTTTTTTGCATGATCAACGAGTGAAGAATCAAGATTCGGTTATAACCATAAAAGGGGTTGAGCCATCCAAGGTATTCTCAGAAGGTGAGTACCAGTTGATCTATGATGTCTTCAATAAGTCTGTCGAACGTGAAAATGATCTCAATTCTTCGGTCCAAGGAGAGGAAACTGAAGATCCCCTTAACATTTTTAAGGCCCCATTAGTGGTTGACTGGGACCAAAACTTGATTGCTAGCGATGAATCAAGCTTGCTGCAAATTTTAGCCAAGTACAAACAATAATGAAAACTCAAGAAAATTAATCCTAATCATCTCAAATTGAACGTGGTTGTTTTCCCATGTATATATCTATTTAATGATTCTAACGAATTTCACATGTTGCTTGTATAAGCAATTTATTATTATGACCATTACATATATTCTTTTATATCCATTTTTTTTTGTAGTTACTTATCATTTGGACTTCAAAGCAATGAGCAAGAGTTATCTCAAAAATATTGTCTCTTTAGCCCCTATGGGAAATGCGATTAAAGGTACTTTGACCCATAGCTGACATCCTTAAACGGATAGTATCACACGACTATTTTTGGTTAACACTCGATTAATTAACTCCTCATTCGAAATATTACATTCTACAACCGGTTTTGTTCAAAGTCCAACTGTAATCATTATTTGCAATCAGCAGCTCGTTTAATGATTATTAAAAAATTTTACAACGTCGCAGAGAGCCCAGCGAATTATCAATTGCTTAGTTTCACCACTATGACACTCGCTTGATCCATCACTGGAGGAATTCTAATTTTTAAAGTTTATACACATACCGTATTGGGTCATCTGGTTAAGACATTTTTCATCTATACTTCTTTATCCAGCACGTCTTAGCAGTAAATCGTACATAGTTTATCGGACTTAAGATTATTTTCAATACCAATCAGTTTTATTTTTTTCATTTTTGCATTGAGTTCGCATATTCTTTTGTTTATACTTTTGATTAATTACACAATAAAACGGTGCTCTAAAGTGTTGACTAAAATACGAAGGGAAAAAGACCCAAAAAAAAAAAACTGAAGTAAATCAAGGAACATAAAACAATTCATTTTTTGATTACCACAAATCATATGAAGTCATGAGTTCTCAAACTACTGGACATCCAAAGAAGTGGTTGATTGCTTACAACTCCATTTCCTCGTCATTATGGGCAATTGTGTTGTTTAACACCGTTTTCCTTGGTGGTTTCCTTGGGCAACCTCACTTATTCGAAATGACAAACAAAATTACCACTGTGATTCAATGTTGCGCTGTCGTTGAGATCTACAATTCTATTGCTGGACATGTCAAGTCTCCAATTATCACCACTGGTACTCAAGTTTTTTCAAGATTATTGGTTCTGGTTGGTGTAATGCAAGTTTTGCCAAACTCTTCAATCAACTATCATTGGTGTTATATAACTTTGACATTAAGTTGGTCAATTACTGAAATTATCAGATACTCTTACTATGCTTCTAACTTAAAATCACCTGGTAATGTTCCACACTGGTTAACCTGGTTACGTTACACAACCTTCTACGTGTTGTATCCTATCGGTGTTTCCTCCGAACTTGCTATGCTTTATTTTTCTATACCTGAAGCTAATGCTAAAGTTGGTTATTTGTACTCTTGGTTCTTGATATTGAATATTATTGGTTATATTCCAGGGTTCTACATGCTTTATACTTATATGATTAAGCAAAGGAAGAAGATCTTAGGTAAGAAACCAACAAAAAAAGATTAACCTAATCTTAAGTTTTCAATCCAATCGATTAACCTTTCCATGTATTCATAGATAGTATCACCATCAACAAACTCATACAGCTCTGTTTCTTTATTCTTACTTGACGAACCAAATCCAAATAAAAAGTTAGCGCTTGATTTCTTTTTCAATGTAGGGCGTTTTTTTGTTTTCTTAAATGATTCAAACACAATACGCAAGTTGGTCTTGATATAAACTAGGTCATGTTTAATAATTAATTTGGTTAAGACCTTGACAATAAGATAATTTGGAATAAATTGATACCATCTTAAGTTCCAACTAACAAGTTTCATTAAGTTTAATAAAATGAATTCCAATGTTAAATAATCTTCCTCCAAGGTTTTCTTAAATTCTTCATAAAAAGGACTTGACAGTTTTAAAATCAACTTATTACTGAAAAATTTTAAATCGTAATCATCATAAAATGAATCAATGTTTGAATCTGTTGTATCACTCAAAATAAACTCATCATAGATTTCCAATAATTGAACAATACCAAAGAAATCAAATCCACCTTCCATGGCTGATCCCATGACACTTGTAATTAAGGAACTAATTGATTCTTTCAAATTATATTTAGCCGTCCACCCAAGCAATCCAAGCATTTCCCATTCAATAGCACTATGTTGTTGCTCTTTATCACCGATGACCATCAAAGTCCTCAAATCTTCATAAATTACTAAGAATAACTGTTCTAACCATTTTTCACAATTTGAATTCATTAGGTTTCTCGATTGATGATTAACAACATAATTCAGGAGTTTCATGTGAATATCATTTGTTGAAAAAACGCGTTCCTTCAAGCGAACGATTTCATCCCAACCAATGATGGCTATAAAGAATGAAAGAAGGTCATAACATCGACCCCAAGTAGATTGGTGAAAATCCAAAATCGAATTATTTGGCAAGCCAGAAGATTTAGAAGCCAAAGCATTTTTGATTGAACCAGGGCCACAGACTTTTAATAAATTGGGATTAATCGAAGCCATTTCTTTTGGTGAAGCATTTACCAACGGTGATTGATAGAAATGATTTCCTGCAATGGGATGTCTGAGATGATGAGAAAAAACAAATAAATCGTTCCAAATTTTGGAGATTGACCCTTCTTCAGTTTCTTTCACTTTTGGAGGAGGAAAGAAAGATTTAAAAGATTTTTCTGAAATTGCTTCTTCTTTCATATTTAATCTATGAAGAAATATCGAAGTATATAAATCTTTAACACCAGAAACTTCATCTAAATCTGAAGCTTTTGTTTTAGCATTCAAAACAACCGGTAATGAATTAAACACTGATAAAGCTTTTTCATAATCTTTATTTAATATGTAGCATAAGGTCAAGATATACCAAGATTCAAAATCCAGCAGTAAAATGGAAACACACTTCTTTGCAATCATTAATGCAGATGAGTATTGTTCTTTTGAAATAAGAAATTTGACTTGTTCCAAGAGTATAAGACCAACTTGAGTTGTATAAATATGATTCTCTTTTAAATGCAGGTAAATTAATTCAACAAAGCTCTTCTCCATACTTGAACCTCTTTGAACTTTATAGATTTTTAAAATCACGAAATCCCATTCATTTTGACTTCTTTTTTTAATTTCTTTTATGGCATAATCACTTGCTTCACCACTAAGATCAAGTTGACACAATCTTATAATGGTATCCACGAGATTATTTCTATAATGATTTGTTTTTTTGGGAGAATCTGATTTATTTCCACAGTTTGTTGGAGTTCCGTATGCAGCTTTGCTACCGGTGAGATAACCTTTGTTTAAAAAGCTGACTAAAATTTTGATTGAATTTAAGAGAGCCAGTTTAGACTCAACGAGACTTGGATAGTTGACTAGCCCTATTAATTGAGCTGACGGATCATCTAGTTGTACAAATAGCCTAATTAATTGAGAAGCTCTTAATTCTTCCCAATACGTGCAAGACAACCCTTTGATGGTATGGGCATCAAATGCAAATGTTTTTCTATACTTTTGGTCTTGTTGGTTTAGATTAGGAATAATCTGATACGATCTGTCGATCTTAATTGGAGTTTTCTTTTGAGATCCATCCATGTGTATTATAAATCTTGCTCTAAAATCAGATTTGTTAAAAATGTTATATGTACAATATGTGACAACCATTTCTCTTTTAGATGCTATAAAACTATCACTATTAAGAAAGGCTTTTCTGAAATAGAATTTTTCATTTTCTTCCTCCAAACCAACAAATGCTAAGATATAGTCTTCAATGTCTTTATCTTTCAACTCAAAGCTTATACCATTAATATAGTGATAGTTCCCAATGTAGCCATCTTCACTTTTGGACCCTTCATGTTTGATATTTTCCTTTGTGAAATCACTGTGTAAATATTGAGAAGATCTGGATCCACAGTATTTTCCCCAATGGATAAGATCTGGCGGTCCCAGAATAGATTCAGATCCAACCGATTCTTGAAACTTGGATCTAAATCCAAGGGTTTGACCATAATTTACTTCTCGTATAGACGGGTAAGACATCAAAAGTCGTTTTTGATTCAACGGTATTGAAAATACCGAGCTTGAAATTTTTCAAAATGGTGGAATTGGAAATAAACTTTGATTTTGACTGGGCGTCAAATTCTCTTGATTAATTTGTGTAATTACGTATTTGAAAAATATTTAAACGAATTAAAGTAATTGATATCAAATTGTATTTTGCTAACATAAATTGAACAATTCCAATAACAAGCTTGAATGAAATTATAGACTATGATTGTATTAATTTTTTCTTTGCATACTAGAAAAATAAAATATTTACGCAAGTGACACTAACTATTGATTCCTAAATTGGAATGCAAGTTCCAGATCTTATTTAAACTTTTATTCTATATTGTTCTTTATGCAAAGAAAAGGTTAACTTTATGATAAATTAGCTCAAATATATAATCACCAGAATGATTTTTGTTTACATTCTAACTGATACAACACACAATCAAATTCAAAATATTTCATAATATATATATGTATGTACTTTCTCATTTAACTCAAATTTTCGAGCTTTAATGGTTCTGTTTGAATCCCTTGTAACAATTGCTGATAATTAGTTACTAAATCTGTCAATTCTTGCATAACTTGAACTAATGGCATGGCACCAACAAAATCAATTTTCCCGCCTTTACCATGAACAATATTCATTTGTTGTCTAAGATGTAAAGATGCAGTACAAGTTTCGATTCTAGTCACGATATGATTTAAAAGACCGATTATATCGACATCTTTGAATACACTGCTTGTTTTCAGATGAATAATCCCTGAAGAATTAGCTTGGAATCCTTCTTGAACACAATTACTGCCATTAAGACCCGCACATATGTTTTCCAATTTAAGTGAAACTGTTCTTAAACCATATACTGCTTCGATCGGGATAGCTCCTATAATTCTTGTACTTAACCCTTCATGTTCGGCCAGGGCTTGTAACATTCTCTTTTGCGACATTTCGAATCTAATTTTTAATTTGGATGGATATGTTAAAGTGATTTTCTCTGGGGTTTCGAGACCCTTTAATTTCTTTTCACCAAGAGCAAAATAATGATAACCAATTTCTTCAATACCGTGAATTTCCTTTTGAATTATTTCACCTGCACGAGGATTACCTTGATATGCATCAATAAGCTTAACTTTACCTTCAGCAACTTCGTCACGAATACGGTACAAAGCTTCCATTTCATCCAAAAAGTCTGAACTAACAGTAATCTGTCCACCGTCTGCAATCGCACTAATACGTGATGTACGGTTCACCATTGGACCGAAATAATCCATTCTACCAGTAACAACGTCCGCCTCACATACTGGTGAACCCCAATGAATACCCATACGAACAGATAAACCTCTGAATATAATATTTCCTGAACCATCAGTGACTTCACAACATTGATCAGTTTCTAAAATCTCGGTAGGCCAATCGGCGGTAAGCAAATTTTGTTGAACATTAAAACACCATAACAAAGCAGACGTGGGAGAAGGGAAAGAAACCATAAAAGCGTCACCTTCTGTCTTAACCTCATAACCACCAACTATTCTTAATTGACGACGCATTATAGCGTTATGAGTCTTAATAGCAGATCTCATTGGTGCTGGATATGCATCCCACAATAAAGTCGAATTTTTGATATCTGTGAATACTAAAGCCAATTCACCTACAGGAGGTTCAATTTCATCTTCCAACCTTCTCAATTGAGAATCACCTGTGATAGCTCTTCTTTTCTTGTTAGCAAATAATTCACTCTCGCGACTTAAATTATGATATAATGCGTTAGAGCCAAATTTCAGTTTCCATGATTTTCTTTCACCCAAAGTAATAACAACAACAGCGATTTTATCGGAAGCACCATAACAAATAGCATAGTCTCTTAATCTCTGAGCTGCAAGCATAGGATCATCTTTTTCTTGTCGTAAAATATCAACTGCTAGTTCATATGATATGTAGTCCCATAATACTTTTGTAGCCATAACTATCATATCATCCGCTGTCGTCAAAGAGATCTCAGTAATATCTGGACCAGAATGTGTGTGAGGTAAATAATTGAAAAATCCTACCCCACGAGAAATTGGCAAATCTCCATCCAATGCACCATCACCTGAAACATAACCGCCAGATGCTCTAATTCTTTCGAATTCAGATCTATTGGTAGGATCATGCTTTGTAGAAAGTAATATGTGATCACCATTATTTCTTGACAATAAAGTGCCAACATCACCACTGTTAGCAGCGTATAACTTTTTATCTTTTATATAGATCACACCAATAGAACAACCAGCATTAGAGTCATCACGAAGACTCAAATCAATAGAGTCTTTCAGCGGAAAGTAAGAATTATTTTTCTTGGCTGAGAATATACCATTAATTTCCTTATTCAAGTTTAAGAAAGTTTTTCTAATAGCATTCTTGATTCCATCATCAGACTTCACCTTGTCCAATTCATCAGTGAAAGCCTGAACGAAAAGATTCTTTGCCATTGCAGAAATTTTATGACCTTGATTTGGTAACCCAGATTTCCCATCAAAGGAACAAAACAAAACCTCATTTTCTTTTCCTCTGAACTTTTGAATAAATAAATCTCTGGTAGAAACACATTCTCTAATACCCATTGAATCAGAAACACCATAGCCGATGTTATCTAATTCAGAAGCCGTAGTTCTAATTCTCATTTCTGAGTTTTGGTCCGGAACTAAAGGTGTAGTTAAAGTGACATCTATTAGACCAAGAACTTTTAATTGCTTTAAAACCAATAAACTATCAAAGTCTTCACCTGTCTCTGGATTCTTGACATGACTCTGTTTAATCTCAAATCTCTTGTTACCAGAAAAATTAAGATATTTTAAATTCTTATTCCAGTGCCAACTCCAATCATATGGCCAGTTGGATATATTATATTTCAATTGATTGGAGCCAACGTCCAAATGTTGCAAATTCACCAATTTGCTCAATTCGGCAGGTAATGATACCAATTTGTTATTGTTAATGAATAACAACTTCAATGCCTTTAAGTTTTCTAAATCGTCCACTGGCAAATTTGTCAATTCATTACCAGATAAATACAATTCTGTCAAACGAGTCAATCTTCTAAGGGCACCTTCTGGAATTTCAAGTACATCGTTATAAGATAAATTTAAAGTCTTTAAAGCGGTCAAAAATGAAATAGATTCGAAACAGTCAGGGCTAAGTCTGTTGTCAGACAATGTCAAGACTAACAAACTATCTGACAATGAAGTTGAAGTATCTATAAATGACGTTGAGCTTTCATATTGATCCATTTCGGAACCTAAAGTTGATGGTTCAATTTTTGAAGAATCAATGGATGTGGAATCAGGTGACAGTTTAAGACTTTTGAAATTCATATTTGAAGTTATTCTTTTTGGAACAGAATACGGAGGTTTTGGAAATGAAGAAAGAATATTAGAAGAAACATTTAAAAGTGACAAAGATTTTAAATTCCAAATTTCAATAGGTAATGATTGTAAATTATTCGAATGTACATCCAAATATTGTAATGAAGTTAAATTACCAATTGTGGATGGTAATGATTGTAAATTGTTAGCATAAATCGATAAAAATGCCAATTTAGGTAAATGACCCAATTCTTTAGGTAAATCAACCAAATGATTTTTATCCAACACAAATTTTTCAATGTTAGGGATTTTGCATAAAAATTCAGATGGAATGGAAGTAATTTTAGCCTTTGATAAATCCAAGATTGTTAACAATGGAAGCAAATTTTCGAAATGCAAATTAGTAATCGGGTTTCTATCAAAATGAAGTAATCTCAAACTTTCCATCTTATCACTAAATGTAGAAATATTATTTTTTGAAGCATAAGCAACTTCCAAATCTGGCAAAGAACCTAGAACATCAACATTTGAAATCTGATTATATCTAATATCAAGTCTTTTCAAAGATACCAATTTAGTGAAATAAGATGGTAAAGATTTACTCAATTTGTTTGTACAAAGATTCAACTTGAACAATTGCGTCAATTTACTAATTGATTCAGGAACAAATAACAAATCATTGTATGACAAGTCCAAGTCCTTTAAATTCTCTAACTCACTGACAGGCTCAGGATAACTATTAAAATAATTCGAGGACAAATTCAAAGATATCAAATTCTTAAGTTTACCAAAGGATTTCGGTAAATAAGTCAACTGATTAGAATTCAATTTTAAATGGGTCAAATTTTTCAAATGACTGAATTTCGAAGGCAATTCATCTAAAAAGTTCTTTTCCATATTAAGGTGAGTCAACTTTTTAGCTTCCAAGAAGTTCATGGGGAATTTCGAGCATCCATTTCTCGAGAAATTAATATTGGTCAAGTTATTACACGATTGAATGAAATCGAGTGGGATATATATAGATGGATTATTACCCACGTTAAGCTTTTCTATTTCATAAGTGTGTTGATGAAAAATAATTGGGATGTTTTTTAACTTTAACCCCGAAATGTCTACATCAACATAGTCTTTAGAAAGTATAGCCTCTTCTTCGTGCGTCAAATTTCTTAAATAAATATTCTCCACCACAAACTTAACAACAAATGACAAATCTTCACGACCAATAATTTTTAAGTTATCTTCATCAGTGTATCCACTCAACTTCAAAAGTCCAGTTTGAATCTTTATGGGTTTTTCAAATGGTTCCAAAACTTTTACACAATTCCCAACGTAAACAGAGATTTGATAATTAGAAGTCGATTCGAAAAAGAATTTTCTCTGCACAATGGTAAGTAATTCAGCTGTAGTTGTTTCTAGTGGACACAAGATGGTAGTAAACGTATTATCTTCTTTGAATACACGAACAATGTGGTTTGGTCCTTTTAAATCCGCAGGCACAAATGTTTGTTGAGAGCCATACAATACAGGCAATCCTTCACCTCTGTGCAAAGGCGCAAACAGCACAAGTTCCAGTCCCTGAATCTTCCCTTGAGAAGTATCTTTTCTCAATGTCTGGTTTGGTGCATTAGGAGTCCTTGACTTAGATTTTGATTCTATACTTGTATCTCTGATCTGTGCATTTTCAGCCAGACCTGAAATTTCATCTATCGAAGAGTCTGAATCAATTTCGTTGACATCTCTTTCATCGGAATCATCCGAATCAAATAGAGATAATATCGTATCTTTGGGTTCGGACATTCTGTCAACTTTCACATCCCAACTATCGGGCGCCTTCCATGATCCAGCATTGTTAGCTTCTCCCAGTGAGAGCATAGCAAGACTTGAGAAGGATTTTCTCAACGGAAGCTTTACTTGGGTGCTAGGTTTGGCTGTTGAACTTGCCTCTAACGGTAAGCTAGATAACTCATCAGAAGAAAGATTTTTCGGCTCATCTTCTTGATGATCTACATCAGGAGATTTGATGATCCCCTTCATCTCATCCAAGTTCATGTCCAAATTGAAAATACTCTTCTTGCCTGGACTTTTTTCGGCTTCTAAGTTCGAAGAAAGACCACCGTCCGATTCCGATTTTTCAATTGGTGGTGTTGAGAGCTGTTTGTGCATAACAAATGGAGCATGGTAATGGTGGTCCAAAGCTATACATGGAATGTTGTGTGCAAGCTTTGATGAGTTCGAACTTGCACTTTTTCTTTGAGATTCGCTATCATCTGAGCGAGATTGCCGTTGCTTCTCTGTTTCTACTTGAGCTGAACCTGCCGATGAGGAACGGTTTGAAGTAGCAACTGAATCGTTTCTGCGATATGTATCGGCAGATGTGCTGTGAATACTATCGACATCGTTTTGTTGTGGTATTGAATTTCGAGTGGAACCGATAGAAGGTGTTTCGTATGAATCATGGTCTTTTCTACCCGAATGAATCAATTTATTTAACAAAGACCCACTTTTTTTCTTGAATCTAGGCTTGATTGGATGAGTCAATGGAGGAATATTAGGGAACCCCTTTGGGAACTTATTGGCATGAAACCCACGGTAATTATCTTTTAACTTACCAAAGCTATGTTTGTGAGATGTATTTGAGGTTGATGAATGGTCGGACGAAGTTGATGAAGTCGAGTTCTTACGAGGCAGCAGCTCCGAATGCCCGTGCAATGCAGATGGATGGTTGGCTGAACTTTGTTGGTCAGTTTCAGGGTGAGAAATGTCTGTACTATGCAATGATAATGATATAACTGAAGATCTAGGACTGTAATTTTCAAAAGAATTGTTCGAATTGATTGTGTTCTTTCTTGTTTTTGATTGATCATTTGAAGGTTTGTGCAGTTTAGATTCTTCATTCTCGTATTTGTATGAGAATAAATTATTGATTGCATTTTTGTTTTCATCCAACGTATCTGAATTGACAGACAATGATGCTGATACGGTTGGTGATATGTGCGACATTGAATGATTCTTGGGTAATCCAGGATGCTTTGAGTCACCGGCTTTGCTATGCGATCCATCATGTTCAACCACATGCGGCAAGCCTGCCATTGAATTGGCACGGTTATTGGGAGGGGCGCTTATTTCAAGCTGTGGTGACAACTGGCCTGCAGTTGTGGAAGGATGTCTTGATTGTCTCAAGTTGGACTTTGACTTGTCTCTTCTCAAAAAGTTCATTTGGTTGATATAGCTTTCTTTTTTTGTTCTATTTTCTAGAACTCACTCTATCTATCTAAACTTAAGAGTAAGTAGTTTAAATCGATACCTATATGTAGTCAATTATGAGAATGGTAATCAGAACACAACAATGAAAAAAAAATTCAAGTATAAATTATTTAGAAAAATAGTACAATCAAAAAAAAACGTCAATCGGTAAGAACGGACATAGGAGGAAAAAAAAATGCTGGAAATCAAAAAAAATATGAGAGCGAAAAAAAACCCCGGAGAGGGTGAAAGTTAATAAAAGCACGCATCTTTGTGTATTAAATTCCGGAGTTAGGCGGCATTTCTGGAGTGCTACAAAGTTGAGTCTCATTGATGTACTAATGCTCATATGACCATAATCCTTCATTATTAAGATATAATTTGCTTATCTAGAAAGTTTTTGAGATAGATGATGAAAGTA
Source organism: Kodamaea sp. yHQL449 (assembly GCA_030582715.1). NCBI lineage: Eukaryota > Fungi > Ascomycota > Pichiomycetes > Serinales > Debaryomycetaceae > Kodamaea > Kodamaea sp. yHQL449. The sequence goes on along the minus strand of JAJMGT010000015.1, from coordinate 14,421 downwards.
TGAAAATACAAATTAGAGATTTTTGGACAATTTGTACCAAAATTTAAAATAATAATTTGTATATGATATTAATTTAATCCTTATTTAATTTGCAGTTCGATTTTCTTCAATTAAAGGATAGAATAGAAGTTTCGGGAAAGAACGGGGGATTAGAAGGATATTTATACTAATTACAATATGGGAGAAAACTGGTATATTTATACTATATACAGGAAAACAAATGTAATATATACTGGTTTGTAGGTGATACGTGTTTGTAAAAGCTAAGCTTCATTCGGAAATTCTTATGTAAGTTTTCACCCGAAATTTAAATCAAGGCATTCTCAAAATTGTTTTTGTTCCCAAAATCACGCACTGACTAAGGTAACTTTTAAGAAAGAGACTTTTGTGTAAAGGTCAAGGAAAGGCTACAAAAATTTAGACGAGCAAAAGACTGTTTTTTCTCCGTGCGAGATCACCACAAAAAGGTCTCAGCTTAATGATATACGCAAAAGATATGCCTAGAATATGATCTGAGGATATGAACTTATCACCTTCCCCCTTTCATAGATTTTCTCTTTTTTTCTATCTGACTTTAACTCTATACTTCAGTTTGTAGATTCATTTTTTTAAGTTGAACCGATTTGGTAAGCGATCAATTTAACGTGCATGTTGTTTTTAAAGGTACACGAACATTATCAATAGCATTTTTTTTTTTTTTTTTTGATAAACGAGATCTTTTTTCGTATTTTTTTCAACATTTTTAATAAGGAACCGTGTCTATTTAATCTTTCTTAATCTTGGGTCTGGACATCTAATACAGCGCTCTTTTAATTTTATCACCATCTTGTTTTGTTTTCCAATATGGCTGAATCTTCAAGAACTATAAACCATAAATTAAATGAATTGTTGAGCAAAAGTATGTATTTGGTATATTCAAGTTTGTTAAAAAGTTTTACTAACATTTAGACAACATATCAAAAGCCAAATTAGACGCAGTTAGTGCTCTCAATTATGCAACTGTCCTCAGAACCAATATCTTAGGTAAAGACAAGCAGGAAAAGGTGAACTCGATAGTTGTTTTGGCCAAACTCTTAGATTGCATCGTTGGCAGTGAAGCAGTTTCCAATGATTTTTGCTTGATCTTAGATCATGCCTTGTTTAATACTTTGTTTTCTATCGTTAGTTCAAACATGTCAACCGAAACTTACAAGGCTATTTTGAAGATTTCTGTGATTTTGATCTCAGGCACTATATTTAAAACAAGGGATAATTCAATTGATAAATATTTGCCTCTTTTTGAAAGTCTTATAGAATACTTGGATGTTATTGATATAATCACCCTGAAATTATATTTGCAAGATAATAAGATTACCCATAATTCTATCAAGTTGGTGACCGACTTAATTATCAAAGCCTTGAAATTTGAATATAGTGGGATCATTACATTGGCTGGTAGATTAAAGCATGTTACTTTCTTTAGTACCATTGGTAACTTGATAGAAACTGATGATAAAACAATTATTGATGCTATTACCCAATTAAAAATTGCTTATTATGATTTGAATGAATATTTACATGCCACAAGATTTGACTTGTCGATCAAGTCTCATCAAGTTATGTTAAACAACTTGTTTATCTTCTTAGAAGTTTCGTTGAACGAATATGGTACTACTGCTACACCTGAAGAGTATTTTAAAGCTGGTTTCACTGATAATCCTCGTAAGTTTGTTGTTGATAATTTTACTATTTTATTAGCAATGGATCTTAAGATTTTCCTTAAAGATCCAAACTTTACTTTCAAAAAGAGATTTCATGAAGAATTGATGATGAGTGATCATAATAGAACTTTTCCTTTATATTTGTTTATTCATAGATGTACTGAATTGTTTATCGATATTTTCCATAAGAGAGAATCATTTCCATGTTTTTACAAATCAATTTTATCTTGGGAATTGATGATTTACTATACCATGAATAATTGTTTGATCTTATGGCAAGAGTCTAAGGCACAATTGGAAAATGAACATGATGTTGATAGGATTTTGCAATTGTTGTCATCCAACATCGACAGTATGGAATTTGAAATGTCTCAAAATTCAAGATCTGTTGAGGAATGTCTTGATATCACTTCATCCAATACAATGGAAGAAATGAGAAGTTCTCAAGTAGCAAAAATTAAGGATTCACATATTCAAAAGTGGGAACCTAGGTTTACGGAATTTAACAAGGAATTATCGAAAGAAGTTTTAGATTTTGTGGCCGAACAAAGAGTGATCCAATTATTGAAAGGTTCTTGGGTATACACTGAATCCCATGGTGAATACTTGTTGAAAGCAAAGGAAAAATCTTCCAGTTATAAATACTATTTCATTTCTTTGTCACCAAATAGGCAAAATGTGTACTATAAAGAATACTTGGAAAAGCCAATTTCTAATCCTTCATATGAAGAATTAGAATCACAATTTATTAAGTTATCTGACATTGTTGATTTTAAGTCTACTAAGATCGGTCAACATATAGGTGAAGAAGATAAGAGGAAAAATAGTATGTTAATTTCGATAAAGGGTACAATTTCTTATGAAAAAATTACCTTGGTTGGTGAAAATAATAAAAAGTTGCTTAGTTTCTACACTGATACCCAAGTTAATAAGTACGTCTGGTTGGATGGATTGAAGATGTTGAAAGGATTTGTAAAGCATGGAGAATTATCAGAAGAAACCGAGAAGCAATTAGAATACTTAATCGATATTAGAAGAAATACCCAGTTATTACCTTTAGAAAATAAGGAAGTCATTTTGGATCCAGAACTTGATGAAGACGATGATTTATACTCTTTGTCTGAATTGATGAATGTTACCGATAATTTCCACTACAAATGATGATATAATAGAATGAATAATATATGAGAAAGCACTTGATATAGAATCCACGTAGATCAAATAAAATTAAAATAAGTTTCTTTACCAGTTTATACATTTATTTTTGTGTAATTGTATTTTTGGTGATGTTTTTTTCTAATGCACTAATATTTTTTTTGGTTAAGCTCATCTCAAGTTATAACTGAAAAAAAAATCGATTATCAGAACAGATTTATACTATAACAAATGGCTAATATAAAGCAAAAGAAAAAGGCATCCGCAAAGGATGACTTAATCATGACAATAGATAGTGATTCTGAAACTGAAGTTCAAGTGCAATATCTGTCAGATTCTGAAACTGAAGAAGAAACTAAAATACAAAAGTCGAAAAAATCTAAAGCCAAAAAGTCAAAGACTGTGGAAAAGACTGAAGATGAAGAAGAGGGAGATATAAACCCAGATTTCCAATTCATTGTCGATTCTTCTGAAACCACTTCTAAGTTCGATGGATGGGACTTCAAAGTGGAAAATAAGAGTGAAAGCGTTGCAAAAGACGTTGATTTGGATGGGATTTTAAGAAGAAAGGGTGGTCTTGTTAATTTAGCAGCCACTGAATCTAAAGAAGATGAGAATGTGGAACAAGAAGAAGAAGAAGAAGAAGAAGAGGAGGAGGAGGAGGAGGAAGAAGAAGAAGAAGTAAGCGAGAACGAAGAAGACGATGAACTTGCCATGAATGGTTTCGGAATGGGAGCCGAAGAAGAAAACGACGAATCAGATGAAGAAGAAGAAGTAGCAGAATTTAAGATCCCAGGTGCTGAATTATTGAATGTTGATGCTGATATGGATGAAGAACATCCTGGCTCGAGTGATGAAGAAGATGATTCTCCAGAAGAAATTGCCAATTTTTATGCTGATGCAGCTGAAGCTATTGAAGCTAAAGCTCAACTCCACAATACATTCCAATCCTTACAATTATCACGTCCTGTCTTGAAAGGTTTGGCTCAATTGGGTTATACCAAGCCATCTCCAATTCAATCTGCATCGATCCCAGTTGCTTTACTCGGTAAAGATATCGTTGCTGGTGCAGTTACTGGGTCTGGTAAAACAGCCGCTTATATGATTCCAATAATTGAAAGATTGTTGTATAAGCCATCTAAAATATCATCGACCAGAGTCATTGTATTAGCTCCAACAAGAGAATTGGCCATTCAAGTTTTTGATGTTGGTAAGAAAATAGGTCAGTTTGTTAACGATTTGAACTTTGGCTTGGCCGTTGGTGGGTTAAATTTAAGACAACAAGAACAACAATTAAAGACTAGACCAGATATTGTCATTGCCACCCCAGGTAGATTGATTGATCATATCAGAAATTCTCCATCTTTCACCATTGATGCTTTAGAAGTCTTGGTTATTGATGAAGCTGATCGTATGTTGGATGAAGGTTTCCAGGTTGAATTGACCGAAATCTTATCTCTCATTCCAAAGCATAAAAGACAAACTTTGTTGTTCTCTGCTACTATGAATACGAAGATTCAAGACTTGATTAAATTATCATTACAAAAGCCAGTACGTATCATGATTGATCCTCCAAAATCTGCTGCTACTAAATTAATTCAAGAATTCGTACGTATACGTAAGAGGGATAATTTGAAACAAGCTTTATTATTTCAATTATTAAAGCATGTTGATCCAACCCAACAAAATAGAATTGTTGTCTTTGTTGCTAGAAAGGAAATGGCTCATAGACTAAGAATCGTATTGGGTCTTTTGGGTATGAAAGTTTCTGAATTACATGGTTCTTTAACTCAAGAACAACGTCTTAATAATGTTAATGATTTTAAAAACTTGACTGTTCCAGTTTTAATTTGTACCGATTTGGCTGCCAGAGGTTTGGATATTCCTAAGATTGAAATTGTTATAAACTTTGACATGCCAAAATCTCATGAAATTTACTTGCATAGAGTCGGTAGAACTGCCAGAGCTGGTAGAGACGGTAGATCCATTTCTTTTGTTGGAGAAGCTGCTCAAGATAGAGCCATTGTCAAGGATGCAATTAAATCTTTGAGTAATTCTGAAGGTGAAAAGCAAGGTAAAGCTGTTTCACGTAACGTTGAGTGGCAAGATGTTGAAGAGATTAACAAAATAATTGAATCAAAAGATATTATAATTCAAGAAGTTTTGGATGAAGAAAAGCAAGCAAAGGAAATTTTAAGAGCTGAAATGGAACTTGCTAAAGCTAATAATTTGATCAAACATGAAAAAGAAATTCAATCACGTCCAAGAAGAACTTGGTTCGAGACAGAAAAGGAAAAGAAACAACATCAAACGGAAGTTATGCAAAATTTAACCAAGCACGGTAAGAAGGTGAATTCAAAAAAGAGAAAAGTAATTGAAGATAAGAAGGAAAACACAGGTAGATCATATAAAAAGACCAAATCAGATAGAGTTGAGTATAAAAACAAAAACAGAAATACTAAAAGCAAATCCAAAGGTAAGAGATAAATTAGATTAATGACCTTATAAATGCGCAAACCTTTTGTAAATAATGAAGAGCTTAATAATCATAGTTATATGGGTTTAAATTTATCTTTAAGCTAGGTAGTGATCCAATTCTATATTTAGACTTGTTTAACTTCTCAATGTACACTTAATTATTTTACATTTCGTGCCTAAACCAGAATGTAAAATTTATACACAGTACCGACATTTTTAGCTTGTAATGTTTTCTTAAATAAATATACGAATCAATTATCAAGTATGATGTTTTCCAACGGATATATAAGATTGTTTAATAGCAATAACTCAACAGATATAACGAATCCATCCAAATTATTTTTTCAAATCATCGTGTTGCAATGCTTTTATTATTTATCAGCGTTAGTAATATTCTATTTAGTGGCATCTTTGAATGGATACGATTTTAAAATCGATTGGATCTTCCTGTGGGAATTGGTGTCACTGGATAATGCAATGGGATTGACATTGTTTGTGTTATGGTTATTTGATTCCCTCTTATGTGTTCTTTTTGTTACGATTATCGTAGGAAGATCAAAGTTAGCATGGGATTTTGCAATTACTGTTCACATTATCAATTTGTTGGTAGTATGGTTATATACGACCAAATTCCCAACTTCAATATTATGGTGGTGTCTACAAGTTTTGAGTGGTGTGTTGTTAGTTGCCTTATCCACTTATTCTACAAGATGGAAAGAATTAAGAACAACTTTTTTTGAAAACATGTTGGATCAACAGGAACGTGGCCAAGTGCAGCATGATAATAACCAGGTAATAGAAATGAATGACTTGCCTAAAGAGCAATCTCTGTCAAGCTGAAAAATAGCAAGATATATGAGAATATCGCTATATTAAAGCGGTTACTAGAAAGATTATTGTGTAGATATTCATGAATGAATTTTGGCGTACCGAAACTTTGTGTCTGATATTCTTCGTACCGCAGTTCCCCTAAAATTCTTGGCCACTTTACATGTCTAGCTTTCCATTTTCTATGGCTCGAGTTCGACAAACTGACATCGATAAAGATATAAGTTCGGTGTCCCACTGTGTTTTGTTTATTTTATTTTAAGTGTCCGCGTTTCAATGAATGTAAGGAATGACCGATATGTCAATGTCAAGAGTTCTCGTTAACAAAAAATATATTGACACAAGGATCAACGGTTTCAATTAATATTTAGTATTATATGTACTTAATCAACTGGGGTAACATTTTACAATTGTTAACAGGGTATAAATCATTAAAATCATTCAATCTCTATAGGAATGTCAAATTGAACTTTGAGGTTGAGATTGTATGTAGAGTCTATAAAGAAAATACCATTTGAATTCAACCAATTTATTGGGAAAATATATGAATATGAGAGATTAGTTTGGACATTCAAATCTGGAAAGTTGCGTTAAAAAAGACTATTTAAATTTAATCACTCTAAAAATACTGCAGTTGTGGTGTGGTAATTTCATGTCGATCCCCTTACGAACAATTTTTTTTTCTTTTTTTTTTTTTGACTCAATAAAAAATTACTTCAAAATTTGCAGCCACTGATTAATTTTAAAAGATCTATTATTAGAAAGAAGTAATTATTAAAATTTGTATAAAACTTAACCCATTCCCGCATATTTGGACTTTGCTCTTAATTTCGGTCCATTTAAATAAAATAACACGGGAATTGAGATTGCCACAACGCTTATAAATCCTAACAACGCCGATCCCCAGCCAACGGGAAATTTGTCAGTGGATAAATTATTATACATTTTCCTACCAAATAATGGGAAAGCCCCAGCAACGATAGACCGGAAAAGATCATTCCCCGCGAAAACTGAAGCCAAGTATCTCCAAAAGGACATTCCCAAATAGTTAAACAATGATTGGAATATAAGAAAAGATCCAGATGCATAAATCGCAGCACCTATCAAAGGAAAAATCCAATGTATTGATTTCGTAGCTGTGAAAGAAAATATGAAAATTCCAACCGGCATTAATACGCTACCGACTATGGAAATGGGAATGAAAACTTCAGGAAAAACTTCCTCATCATTTAACAATCTCGAAGTGTATATTCTTTTAACAGTAATAATGTAAAAAAAACATGAAATTAAAATGCCGATCATAATGGAAGCATATGAGGCGCCCAACTCAATCAAGGTAAAATGGTAAATGTCCAGGAAAACTATAGGAAATGCCTCGAACCAAAGGTACATCACCGAATACACCAAAGATATATAAAGATTAATCAAAAGAACAACAGGTTCAACAATAGAAACTTCAAGAGGTCTCCATAAGGTTTCGATAGAAATTTCACGGGCGGTCAAATTGAAATTATCAATTTCATCTTGAGTTGTAATATTTTTATTTCCAGTTAGCTTTCTCAACCGTTTAGCTTTTCTCAATAAGATAGTCTTTCCATAGGTTTCGGGTAAGAAAATACTTAAAACAATTAAACAAGAACCACTAACAATGCAAAGGAACCAGAACAGCCATCTCCAACCGCCTGCAACAGTAAAAACAGACCCGAATAAAGGGCCAAAACTTGGGCCGCAAACAGCGGACAATGCCCAGCACGCCATACCAAGAGGGCTATAAGGTACATGCAATATATCGCAAATAGAAGCACCTCCTGTTGCTAGACATGGAGATGCAAAAAAACCAGCCAAAAACCTTAATATACACAAGCCTGTGATATTATTAACTAAGGCAGTTGGAATTTGTAAAACAACAAATACGAAAAGAGTGACAATATAAATATTTGTACGTCCAAAAATTGCGTTTTCACTCATTGGAGACAAAATCATGGGTCCGATTCCGTAGCCAAATACAAATAAAGTTAAAGGTAAAGTAGCTATCACTTCGCTGCAATTAAACTCGGAAATGATTTCTTCGACACCTGGAGTATAGATTGCAGCTCCCATATATACTGCAGTTGTCAAGATGGCTATTTGCAATATAATAAAGATTTTGTGGGTCAATGGCCAGTTATATGGGTTATCGGGATCATCTTCACCGTCCCAATCAACCAATATTTCATTTGATCCTATAAGAGTTAAGTTAGAGACTGTGGATGGTGATGTCACCTCTTCGAAAACGACACTCAAAAATTCCTTTTCAAAATTTTGGTCACTAGCTAGATATTTCTGAGGAATGATATACTCAGAAGATTCTTCTTTGTATGAAAAGAATCGGTGGTTAGAAAGATGGTAAATTAATCTCCCCCAAAAGCTTTGTCTTACAAGGTTGCATATCATCAAACTTTTCTTTTTAGATTTTAAAATTAGTGTGTAAAAGACTCTCAGATGTTAACTGATATAGAAAATGGTTAGAAAAAATTGTTCCGCTCATTGCGTTCGCGGTAGGCCTTGACTTTTGTTTTAATTTGTGAATGGCTGGTGGCGGGGAGCTATTGAATTGACGCTCGCTGTCTAATTTTTTTTTTATTTTCGCGATGAGTTCTCGCTGTCTTCCTAGCGAGAAATACAACGCCTTAAAATTCAATTTAAGCTAAAAATAAAATAAAAACAAAAGTTTTACAATAGATTCGCTAGCGCTTTCTCGTGAGTATCTGCCAATATTGAAATGAAATTCCAGATATGCTTTCGCTCTATGTTTTCAAGTTATAATTTTCAGACAGTTTTGTAAAACTGTAGCAGGAAAATTCAACGGCTGCAAAAAGAAAATCAAGAGCAATAATTTGCACCCATTTAAATGGTATCCGGTTAAGAGTGAATAATCAATGAATCAGGACCCTGAATATGTGGAGTCCACAAGTAGACAATTAAAATTCAAGAGAAAACCTTAGCGGCATTTGATGCGTGAGTTTTGGATCGAAAAGGCCATAAAATATTTAATACGAAAGTAATCGGTTGAAAATTGGGTTATACTCATTTCGGAAATAGTACTAGAAAAATAATAAAAAGTTAATAAAAGCAGTGACAAAAATTAGAAACAGTTACTTCCCGACGAAAGCGGGGGTCCAAATTATAATATTTTTGGGCAGCCAATTCTTTGATAAGAAAGATGTAGTTCCCTGGTCTAATTTAGCAAGTGTCTCCTACCATTCATTTAATGAAGAAAACGAAGAGATTAAAAAGGTTTTAATTGGACAGTTAACTGCTATTTTTACACTGGAATTAAAAAATGAAATAAAATATTCTTGAGAGCATTTTTCTTCGTATTAGGTGTGGTATGGATCAAGCTAATGCAAGAAGCTACGAATCGCACTCCAAAAAAAGGTCGTGTGTTGGACAGTTTGTTTTTTTACATATTGTATTGTATTTCTATTCTATTGAGAATTGATTTTTTTGTTAATGAAGGAACGAAGTGCGTACTTATGCACACCCGCGTGTTTCGGATAGTGTGTGACTAACGTATAGTTTACACACTGAAACCTCCTTTTTGTATTGTTTATTTTACCGTTGTGTTTGATTTCATTTAGAGAGTGTTATTTGCTTTGTCTCTAAGAAGATCTCAGAGAGCCCAACGAAAGAAAGGAAAAAAAGAAATGTGCCTTCAGGTAGATGTTGATACAAGGTTCTCGGAGTGAGCTAAGGCTGTACTCACTCCTCTCTCGTTCACCTATGCGTTCCTTGGAGAGCCCCTAATTTTTAAAGAAATTTGTCGATGGCAAAGATTCGTTTGATTTGTTGGTCTTGGGGGCAGACGATAGTTTGTAAAGCGTAAATTCTAATGGTAATTCGTGCTTGTGCCAGAGTGTCTTGGTCCCATGACAATCCGAAAAAGGATGTTGAAAATTTTGGAATTCTGTGGCTTCTAAATCGAAATTTTTGAGACACAGCATACATTTGAGGTCCTGTCCAATTTTGTGAAAAGGAGCAACTTAATCGTAGTGGTGAAGCGTTTCCACCGAATTGAGATATGGGAAAGCGATTTTATCAGACTCCAAAATTTTGCCCAGTCGGGGACGGTTACATTGGCGAGGTTGAGTCGCCATATGCTGCGAGTTCGAATCGCGTTGTCCAAAGGAAGTACTTTCTTAGTTCGTTTACTCACATGTCCGAAGGTGTTTTCTGTCACTCATTGACCTTCTTTATCTTTTGATAGACTCGATGAAAGAGGAAGCAGGTAGTGTAGTGCATCTATGTGTAGGTGGAGGGCAGTAGGGCCAAGTCCGGTTTTTTGGTTGTTTGTCCGGATGAATGAAACTGAACCAAGCCTGGAGATAGGCAAGGTCTGCTTCTGTGAAGATTTCAGATTCGTTGTGAAGAATGACTTTATGCTGCTATTTATTTCATTGGTTTTTATATCTTACTTGAAAAGACCAGCCTGTGAAAAACAATTGCCATTTAATGAATGTGACATCATTAGTGCGTCCATTGATCCGAGTGGGTTGGTATAGCCAATCTTGGATAATGGCTCTAAAAATTAGAGCTTGTAAAGCATAACTTCAGATAATTTGTAATTTTTCAAGTGAAAGTTTTTCTTTTTTGTAAAAAAAATGCAAAATATATCAAAATTAAATTAATACTATAAATTCATGAGTCCATAGTGGTATGTCCAGTTTATTTGACGAGTACTTTATTTATCTTTAAGGAGATGATATTCGTATATATTGTAAATATGTGAAAACAGCTATTATGTTAGCTTGATTAGTATTTTGTACCAGGAACGTTTTATTCACACTGATTGTTGGATCCATTAAAGTAAGCTCTATATTGCGATAAATCAAAGATCTTCATGAACGTTGTTTACTGCGGTGCAGAAATAAGGAAAAAACTACAAACAACAAACTGAAAAGGTATGGATACCTCATCGATGACGATATGCAAAGAGCTAATATGGTATATCAATAGAAGCGTCGGTATGACAAGCAATAGGTTATGACAATTCAGTAATCGATAGTATGCCGTGTCATGACGGGTTAAATATCTTGACTTTTTGAAAGAATTCTTATATTTTACATGTTTGGAAAATGTTGGAGAGTAGAAATTAATGGAATTTGGGACTTTGGGATAATTGTGAAACCATACAATTTCACGGAGAAATGGTTGATTTCATTATTAATTATTGAATTCTAATTTTCTGATGTAGCTATGGAAAAGATTGTACATAGTTGTTACATTTTTTTTCCACGTCACAAGTAGTGATTAATGAGTTTTTGGTCGGAAAATAAACGTGAGCGATCACGCGCGAAAAGAAATCGTACATTTAGGAAGAGGCGTGTGCGATGGTTAATTCATGGTTTTTCTCAACAAATTTCTTTTCAATGAGCGATTAAGTTTTTCTTTTGGACCTGTTGTATGACAAAATAAGAAAACGGCAAAAACCTAAAAAAATCATCGCATTACCGTATAGACCGCGAACAATTGGCTGACAATTCTGAGTAGAAAGAGGTGATACACTGCAGTTTCGGGTGTCGATCCTAATGGAAGGAAATATAGTTTGGAAGAAATTTGATATTTTAGTGAAAATTTCTATTCACATGTACATGCTGGAGTTTTGTGTACTAGACAAAATTTTCAAAATAATACCGTATATTTCCTTCGACGCCTCAACCTTTATTTGTGTTAGTCGAGATTTCTTTTTTTTTGCATATTGTGTTGTGTTTCTATAGAGAATTGATTTATTTTTTTAATGAAGGAAGGAGGCGTATTATGTATACCCGCGGGTTTCGGGTAGTGCGGGCTAAACATAGAGTCTACCCACTAAAACCTCCTATTTGTATTGTTTATTTTCCCGTTGTGCTTGTCATTGAGAGATTGCCATGTAAAATTATTCTTGGTACTTTTCCGCACTACAATTCCGAACGCAGTTTTGCACTTTTGTGGTATACAACAAATACGGTTTATTATTATAATATATTGTGACATAATAGAAAAGAATATTTTCTTAGTGCGTCAAAAGATTTGCTAGAAAACATGGCTTGGTCCAGAGTAGATAAGTTTCTGTTAGAGATTTTCATTTGAAAATTGAATTAAGAAAATATAAGTCATGCATGCAAGATATCGCACATCTTTTGTTCTGTCGACGCATGCCCTAAAATTCTTTATTGTTGAAAATGAACTACTACTTTTTAAGTCTGCAGGTTGTGTATACAGAAAAGCCTGTTAATAAAATTGCATATAATACATATAAGAAATTCAACTAACTGAGAACAATCAACACGTATTGTTTTGCAATATCTGCTTCGCCTTATGTATCGCGCTTAAAATGGATCTGACTTCGTGACTCTTTTCTTTTTGGTTTATTTTTACCTATCTAGTTTAAGGAAAACTGTGCCGAATGTCTAATAGAAGTAAGATAGAGCACATTATGGTAAAGAATAATAATGTGCTTGGCTTATATCTTTTTATGTCCACAGATTTCAATGGTTCTCTTTTTTATGCTTATCGGCGGTCATTGAATGTATAATAATTTGTGGGTACAGTACGTCTAAATTCACTATTTCGTGCAAAGGAGACATTCAGAGTCATTTTATCCGCTTTTTACAACATGCCGAAATCTAGTTTATCTAAATAAAATATTTTTCTCTATTAATTGATGGACTATTTGTTCTCTATTAGGAGTCAATAAACCTGAATAATATGTACTACTAATAGAAAGCTTAATAATCAAAATTAATAAAATATTTTATTAAAAAAGTAAGCTCCATTGCATGTTTTGAGGCGACGCCATAAAGTCGCCCACATTCTCCTACGACATTCCCTTTTGTGAGAAAGAACTGCGCTTTGATGAAAAGAAAATAATTTTATTGTTTTTTATTTGTTCAACAGTTCTGCAGGTTAAAATACAAGTATGATTGGATTATAAGCGTATTTGATTTCGGTTTTCCATTTTTTTATTGTATAGGAGTCTGCGGCAATTTTTTACGAAGCACACTAAACGAAGTACCACGGTGAAATGGAATTTTCAACAATTCTATGATGTGCAGGGATAATCTGTATACTACAATACAAAGTAAGAAATAAAAGCAAAAAAAAATTTCAATATTGTTTTCGCTAAATCTTGCTGTTTTTATGGGTCTTGAGGCGTGATCAAAAAAACTCGAGGTGTAAAAACATTTTAAGTATTGCATAGAGACATTGTATGTTCGTATATACAGGATACTTAAGGCAAAGACTTGCATATGCTACACGCCTTCTTCCTCTTTCGAAACGAAGTAATGTTTTTTTAAAATGCTCTCGACGAAGAGTTATTTCTAGACTAAAAATAAAAGCATAAATATCCACTACGATCTCATGTTTTTTTCCTAATCAATATTCAAGATGATGCTTCCGAAAACATTGGTACTAAGTGCTGCTTCGGCGATTCTCGCTTCGGGATCAGAAATTTCTGGTGTCTTTACTAGTTTTAACTCATTGGTCTTTCAAAATCCTACCGGTTTTGGATATGCTGGTCCGCAATTCGAATCCTGGCAAAGTAATCTCAGTTGGAAAATTAATGGTACCGCTGATCATCCAGGCGATACATTTTCGCTTACCTTGCCGTGCGTCAATCACTTTGCAACGACTAGTACTGGCTTAAACTTAGAAATCAACGGGATAGTATATGCGACTTGCGATTTTGTTTCAGATGGTTTGTATTCAGCTGATGCCTCTCTTGACTGTACGGTCACTCCAATTGTTAATCCTTCTACTAATGTCGTTGGGACCATCAATTTCCCTGTCACTTTTAATGATGGTGGTATGAATAACGGTCCAAGTTTGAAATGTGCAAATGCATTTTCTGCAGGATCAAATACAGTGACATACTATGAAGGAAGTACTCCCCTTTCCACGACTGCTAACTTTCAAGCTAACCCTCTTAATCAAGGTTATATCAATTACGATAATCTCAGGGCAACTAAGGCATCGGATGTCGAGGGATTAGTCCTTGGTGCGGGATGGTGCGGTACCGGTTACGTTAGTGGTACCTTAGGTATAAGTATAACAAGCAATGGTTATTTAACTACTGCGGTATGGATCTTTTAGGGACACTAACTACTGCGGTATGGATCTTTAGGGACACTAACTACTGCGGTATGGATCTTTAGGGACACTAACTACTGCGGTATGGATCTTTTAGGGACACTAACTACTGCGGTATGGATCTTTTAGGGACACTAACTACTGCGGTATG
>JAJMGT010000014.1:117157-270743 GCA_030582715.1 Kodamaea sp. yHQL449 | reverse complement strand
TATCTTTGCCTCTTTTCTTGGGAGGTCCGTCAATACTTTCAGACAACGAGGAAGATGGTGAACGAATACGTTTTGCAATTACTGCACGTTCGACATCACTGGCCTGATACGTTAGATCTGTTATGAAGGCTGGTTCTTGAGATAGCTGGCTCTTGGCATGGCTGGCTCTTGGCATGGCTGACTAATAAGATGGCTGGCTGCTAAGATGGCTGGCTGTTAAGAACAGCAGATTATTAAGATCAGCAGATGTTCTCCTAAATTATCAGTCTATATAATGGGCTGAATTCCCTCTAGTTTATAAGTTTTGTTTAGTTAAATAAGTTGAAGATATAAGAATATTATATAAATTATGAATAGTGTAATTGATCAACTTCAACACATATGTGTTATGATGGTTGGTTCTTAGATCAACTTCAACAATAAATGGGTTTCAGATTATAGATTTCTAATGGTAATGCGTGTTTGAGCCAGAGTGCCTTTACAAAATAAGGAAAACTGCAATTGCTTTTCAAATTATTCGACTACTTAAAGACCGAGTTTCTCACATGTTTAAAAACTTATTTTAGTTAAGCTGAATATTTAAGAGCCATTATATAATGCTGTTCCATCGAATTGGGATATTGGTGTGAAAGCGATTGAATTAAGCTCCAAAATCTTAGCCTGTCTGGAAAGGGTAAATTTTGGTTCACTATATTGCGGGAATTAGAATCATGTTGTCTAATGGGATTGCTTGGTTAACCCGTTTACGAACTTGTCTAAATGTGTTTTCAGTCACTGGTTGACCTTCTTTGTCTTCGATATAGTTAATAAAATGGTAAGCGGGTATTGGAACTAGTTTATCTGGAGTTGAGTGTAACAAATAAGGTCAAATATGTGAGTCCATTTGGTCTCTAATGTTAATGAAGAAAGTGGTCTGAGGATAGGCAAGGTCTGCTTCTGTGAAAAGGTTACCTTGATTGTGAACAATGATTTTGTGGGGGGGGGGGAAGTTGTTATTACATAGATCTTTATATTTCACTTGAAAGTGGATGCCTGCGAGAAAAAATAGCCATGGAATGGGTTACGATTACATTGGGGTACGGAGCCGAATGTTGTTACGCCATCGTTAGATTTTGGCCCTAAGAAATAAAGATTGTCGAACAAATAATTTTGTACTATGCTCGCTCTTCTTCCTCTCAGTTGGTCTTCAATTTTTGAATACCATAGCCTTCATGTTCTGCTAGTATTTTGAAAGTTGCCCCCGAGAAAGCGAAAGAGAGATTACAAAAACATTTTGATAATATATATATTTTACATATTGTATTGTGTCTCTATTCTATAGAAGATTAATTGTTTGTTAATGAAGGAAGGAAATGCGTATCTATGCACACCAGCAGGCTTTGGGTGGTGTTGGGCTACCTTATAGTCCATCCTATCCACTAAAACCTCCGTTGTGTATTGTGGATGTCCACGGAACCTAAAAATAAATTATTTTATCTTGAATCGTTAGTTAGTAAATAAAATTGGTCCCTTGGCCCAGTTGGTTAAGGCGCGGTGCTAATAACGCCGAGATCAGCAGTTCGATCCTGCTAGGGACCATTTTTTTATGTAATTATTTTTCAGGCTATTTGATTTGATATCCTTGTTTTTAACCTTCACAATAGCAATGGACTTTTGGAACCCTCTTTTAAAAGGGTATATGCTTTATTATGTAAGAAGATGCATTCGCAAAGAAAAAAATAAAATCCAGCGGTTGGTCTAGATGTGTTTTATATAGTAATACTCTAGACAAATAATTTGAGGGGGAAAAGAAAAAATGCGCTTTTCAAATAACAATTAATGAAATTACAGAAATGGTTTGTTTCGTTCATGTTTCACATGCCAAAACTTTATTTTGTCGTTACCAAAACTTAACCCTCTGGATATATAGTGAATAATTAGAATAATATTAAATCTCGGAGCACAAAAAAGAAGAGTGAATCTTTCTCATATAGATCAGTAAAACAATTGAAGCTTGTCAATAATATAGTGATTAAATCTCACTATCGAGCTTTTGATACCAAGTATTTGCTTTTCCTTGAATTGGTTTTCAAGCTAATTTTTTATCGAACCTTTGATCGAGGCCATTTTTGCTTCATCCATACCAGGAGCTATCCCTATTTTCATAAAAGACAAACTCCGGGGTTCGCCACCAGCTTTGGGAATCATCCCTTTTTAATAAAAGGAAATCTTAGGAGTTAGCCAAAAACTTTATTTAAAGCTTATTTGATACCAAAATTGCTCGTTTCAAAAATTTTGCTCTTCATCTGAGTTTGAGCACCTTCAAACCTTTGATTTTTAAGCTTTGGAAACCCCGTTTGCTGATGCTGACTACCAATTTTTACGTGACGCCAAACTATACACATGACCAAAAACACCCTCAAAGAGTGTTCTAGTTGGAAAGCCAACAAACTTCACAGCGTATAAATTAAGCTTGAACATCCCTTGAAACGAAGATATTTCTTTCTCTATCGTGGATGCTAAGAATACTCAACAACACAATTATCAAACTAAAGATGCCATATTATGCAGTTTCCAAATGACGCTCCTCTGGTGTTTATTCGAATTTGAACCAATGCAAGCCTAATGTGAATGGTTACTCAGGTGCTGAGTTTAGAAAGTTCAGCGACTAACTGGAAGCTAAGCTGTTCGCGTCAGGGGCGACAGCTTCCCAATCATATTGCCTGTGCTCTTCAAATTCCACTTCCGCCACCCCTGCGCATACTTCGAAAAATAAGTCAAAACTGGGTTCAATATCTGGTAATTATGTCAGTCACAAACCAAAGGCACACTTTGATCACTCGGGTTACAACGATCCACCTAAAACCTATAACAGTAAGACTGGAAAAGGAACACCAGTAAATCCCATATTTGTTGATGGAGCGTGCAGGGGTAACGGCCAAAATACGGTAAAAATGATCCTAAAAATGCTGCCGCTCCTTTACATGTTGCGGACAATATTTCTCGCAACAAACCAACAAATCAAAGAGCAGAATTAGTTGGCGCTAACCATGCATTGACAAGTATTGCGAATGAACTTTCAAGTCAAAAACACCCCAACCACAAGCATAATATTTATACAGACTCTGAATACACTAGAAAGTCATTGATTGAATGGTCAGGTGATTATTCGAGAAATCACTGGAAGGACACTTCAGGCAATATCGTTGCTAACAAAGATCTTATCCAGGATTCTGTTCAGAAAATGAACTTCATCAACGAAAGGTACCGTGATAATACCATGGGTAGCATTGATATTTGTCACGTTCAAGGCCATTCTGGAATTGAAGGAAATGTGCAAGCAGATCGTTTGGCAAACTTGGGTGCAGATCAGATGAAAGACTAGCCACTAGCAGTGCAATATGTACAATTCCAAAATAATCGTATACTTAAGTTATTTGTAATGCTTGTGGCCCCATATGAAAATAAAAATGTGAGAATAAGTGAGAAAAACCAAAAAGCCGAGATTATTTAGTTTATGTATAGCCTAATCCCTTTGTTGCAATGAGTCATGTAGGCATCAAGCAGTTGTAATCGAAAAGTGTTTGCTCTACTTCAGTTATTCTTCAGCGGGTTCCTTTTCAAAAGAAGCGACAATTACTTCGGTATAATATACTTAAGATTAACTAGCCAACCGGGGTTAACAAATGAATTTTATTCTCAGATAATGAACAAATAAATGACAAAACAAAACATTTTTAATGCGTGCAACGGTTTTTTTTCCAAATCAAAGACAGACAAAATCACAATTCTCCTGTCATGCATTGAAGAGCTTCAGTTCCTAATGTTTTTTCAATTAAGAAGATAAAAATTGATTGGAATCTATAATAGCATAATACATATCACCGCTTGTTTCAATCGTGTTAATTCTTCACTGAAGTTGATGCAGATCTTAGGGTAACCGGCATATATCTAATTCTTCTCCATCCAAGCCACTAAGAAAGGTTTTATCAGTGACCCTTGATGCAGCTTTGTGGTCGGAAAAACCTAAAGAAAACAATTTGTGAGATAAATCTAACTTCCTTGAAGATTCTTTTTGTAATATTTGGAAACGGACTTCATAAAAACACTATCTGCATCATATGCGTCATTTTCGACAGCCATGACTGACAAGCAATATAATTTGTTAGAAACCACTTCGTTGATCAGTTCCAAAGTGGACTCAGGCTCGTCATTTTCGACACATGAATAATCGTTAACCCCGTTTAATCGACGCTGGTTAGAGCTTAACGGTAGGTAGTTCAGCTGGACATAAGCCTTCCAGAGCCATTTGGTCTCATATTTGAAGATGACGAAGAATTAAACAAGCTAATGTGCTGCGCAGGAATTTCGCAATTCATTTTGTGCCTAAAATACATCTCTTGTCGGGAGTGACGTTATGGCTGAGCGTTGCCTTGATTTATGCAAGCTCAAAGCTTAAGATGGTACCCGCTTTTAAGACAGGTTACATACCTAAATGCATCAAACCAAAAGAGAACAGGAAGACTCGAATTGGAGAGAAGTGTTCGGGCCTTCTGATAACACAAATAACACACTCAATGCCATTTTGATAGAGTTATGAGAACTCCCGTTAGAATGAATGCGGCAACGAAAAAGATAATAAGATGATCTCTGAATCCTAATTCAGTGCCACTTTCGGTGTTAAGACTGGTGGCTTTTTTCACGCCTGTTCCGGTGGCTGCAAAAAATTTAGCGTTTGACGAACTGCATAATGAACGTTGCGAGTAAATTTTGGAGATTGAGTTAAAAAACCTAAACGGAAATGAGTATTCAACAATTAGTAGTGTTCTTGCGCTTGCCTTTCTTACAAAGTTTATTTAGCTTGTAAATGATTGTACAAGAGAGAACTGGTCTGTGATGCTAAAGCCAAAATGCTCACCGTCTGTTCTGCCCAAAAAATAGTTCTGAAACCGAGATCACAATACTTAAGATCACCGATTTTTTTTTTTACATATTGTATTGTATCACTCTCAAATATAGTAACCACCTCATGCATTCTAAATGATTCTTGTACGGATTTTTGATGTTAATATTTGCTGCGCTCTTGTTTTTTTAATGAATTTGTTTTCACGATATTTTTGTTAAATAATTTTGACAAAATATTTACGAAATATATTAAAATTTTGCAAACTCACACATAAGAAAATTTGCTTTATTCAAATTACATTCATTTTATTATTGCTGAATGTATTGTGTACTTTCTAATTTCGAGGTTTGGTATAGGTATAAAATAAAAATATGGGGCTGAATTCCAGTTTGAAAATTCGAAAATGCCGATGACCAAGAAAGTAGTATGATGACTTATAAATGCTATTATTGTATAGTAGCATTATTACCCAAGATGAGAGATAGCTACAATAAAAAAGAAGCTAACTCCTAGGTAGCCAAAACTATTATGCGATCTAATTTATCGAAACAAACCTCAATCTGGGTTCTAATTTCTTGAATATTTCCAAGTCTCACAACTTGTTTCTAACAAACAAAAGCGGAGGTTAGGGTCTGGTAATTCTTGTTCTAGACGTGATCCATTTATAAGCACGTTTAGCCTTATGGTCGGAGATCACTCTTCTTGGTTCACACAAAATGTTGCATTGTTTCAAAACTACCATAGAAAAACTTCCGCAATACTTGATGGTTTCTGCGTTAGTACTTTCTTGTGATGTTGTAACTTAAATAAATATCTAATAACTAATATTTAGGAGTACTGTGAAATAGCTTGCCCACAAGTTCTTAGGTGGTTTTCGTGTGATTATATTGTATATTCCTTAAAGTAGTAGTTATTCGATTTAATTTATTATCGAGACAAAATCTGGGAGCTAATCTGTTCAATTCATACACTGACCGAGAATAGGCACGGACTATCCCTGTATACAGAGACCATATTGTTTGATAGATATCCATTGACAAAAAAATCGAAGTGCTTTGGATTTATAATAATCGGAAGACACTCTTAACACACTCAAGACGATTCTCTATATGATGATGGTGACATAGAAACATTTAAATAAGCGAATTGTGAAAAACCACCTCAAGCTAGTGAGACCTTGAAATAGCCCGGCTTACCTTTCTTGTTTTTGCAGTCATCTTTCTTAATGATATCATTTTTCACATACGACTTTAACACAACCTCGAATTTCATTGTTATCTCTATCACCGGTGACGGAATACATTCTTTGGATACCAAAATATATCGTAAATATGAATGAAAGTCAAAAGTAGTGAGAAACGCTACACGTATATTCAGTGCTCACCTAACAAGAGCTCTAAAGACGGCCACAAGGTAAGGATTTTGGCTACTATTTGATTAAACTTGAGTAGTAATTTCCCTTTCAATAAAATTTAAACGAATATTATCTTCTAACAAATTCAGGATCAAAATGAAATGCAGAAATTGAAATTGAAATAGGCAGCACAGATCAAGATTTAAAAGCGTTCTAAAGGCAAAGCACAATTAAAATATGACGGTCGTTTCTCTAGGTATGAACCAGAGATTCAGGCGATATTCTGTATTGAGGTTCGTATTATATCTCGATTGATCTCACGCCTGTGACAAACGTCATACTTTCAAATGAATTTTCTGTGTTTGTCTATTAAGATTCATTTGAATAACGAAGAAAACTGTCAAAGAATAATCTTGACCTATTGAGTATTATCGGTTCGATAGTATTCGAGACGTATTTTCGTTTGATAATGGAATACAAGATGTATCCTCAGACATCGACGTTTTAGTTCTGAAGTTTCCTAATGAAAATTAGTAGATAATTTTCGTATTATCAACTAAAAGGTGTCAAAAGTTCTCAGTGGGAAATCTAAGCCGCATGAGCGTGCTTCTCCTAGCCATCGTAGCAATCCTAAAACATCCACAGAATGATTAAAAAATATTAAGAAACATAAGGATAGATAGGATCAAACTTTCTTATGATAATGAGACTTCCAGGTTTGATTGATAGGATTATTTTAATGCTATCTAAACGAACATTCGAAAGTTCAAAACTTGTTTTTTCTTAAATTTTTTGGCTTTATTGTGCTAAGAAATTTTTCCCTTTCAGATTAATTTACTCGCATAGCAATTTTTATTTTGCAAGGACACTTCCTATTGTTATTCCTGGTGCTCCATCTCTTATACTCTAACAACCAGGTGAACTCTCATTTATGGAAAATTTTATAGGAAGGTTTTGTGGGAAGTTTTGTTTTACAATATGAATGGTGTTGATTTCACTATACAGAGTAATAATTAGGCGATTTGTCATCTAATACAGAACCATCAATGGTTAGCCACGGAGAATGTGTAATTGTGCACACCTGCGGGCTTTGTCAGGAAGCGTAAGACTAACACAATTCTTGCTATGGTTACTCACTAAATCCCATTTTTGAAATTTTACCCCAGATATTGTTTTTTTGGCCATTATTGAGCGAACCGGGATCGAATTTACAATTTCGGCAATGCGAGGAATATCCTCAAAAGGAACCTTTTTGAAAATACAAGTTGATTTCATCTTTTATCTAAATATTGGTATTATATTTCTATTCAATAGAGAATTCATTTACTTGTTCATGAAGAAAGGAAGAGCGTATTTATGAAGAAAGGAAATGCGTATTTATGCACACCCTTGGGTTGTGGCTATAGTCTACTGACTAAAAACTCCGGATTGTTGTTATACTCCTGAGTGTTGATGTTATAGAAAATTGCCATTTGTTATAGGACTCGGGGAATATACGGAGAACACACTGATTAGCTTCACTAGCTCAGTCGGTAGAGCGTCAGTCTCATAGCTAGAAAGTTGTGTTATCTGAAGGTCGACAGTTCGAACCTGCCGTGGAGCATTTTTTTCGCCTCAATTTTTTTAGCGTGGATTCGATTTCATGGTGGTGGGGAATTCAAAAACCACAGAGAAAGGCTATCTTAAGCTCAATATACCACGAGTTGACAGTTTGTGGCTACAGATACGGAATCAGAGATTTCAACTGAACGGAGCAAGAAAACAATGAATAAAAATGTACACTCACGAAAGACATTGTGCACGAGAAGTATTGGAATACCGGTCCGAGAGTTGAGCATTGTAGTGTTCAACAAAATACATACCATCAAACATGCATGTGTAACTTGAGCCCACGTATCCTTATTGATCGAATACTATTTATGGGGATAAATTTGGAAGTTGTCGACACCAGATCCTGAACTTTAATGCGTGACACAAAATGCTTCGATAGAGAGCGATGGTTTATTCCTATACAATCTCTTTCGTCGTTTCATTGGTCGGCAACACTTAAGTTTACCGAAACTTACACTTCCAACAACGACTCTTTTTGATTATCAGGTGCCTCCACCTCATGCCAAAGCAGTGACTTTTCGACTTCTTGGTGGGTGTTAGATTTGCCCATATTAAAATCGTAATGCATGGTGCTTTCGGACAAAACATACAAGCTCTGTTCTGTTTATGTTTAGATGTACCTTATTGTTTGATTAACAAGATTTCGATGTCATTGAAATTCGTACCACCGGGTGCAAAGTCAGGCATATTTAAAAAGGGGTTTATTCACTAATTATTCTTCATAGGTCTTATCCGTATATACCATAAAGTATAATGAAAAAAAGGATCGTTGACGGAACGATAATTTATTGTTGTTTGATATTGAACTATTACTTGAGATTTCGATCCGAACTTAACATGTAGTTTTGAGAAATTTTACAGGTTGCACTTCGAAAGTTTTTGCTGCGAAACAACTGGAAAAAAGTTTATTCAACACAAACATATTTTAAACAGGATTCACAATAAAAGCCGATACAATTGATCAGCAACGAAAATAAGCCCTAATACGTCTGATCAAAGTAGCTTATGGTAAAGCGAAGATCTGAAGATGAAAAGATACACGTGAAATATTTGGGTCGTTAAGTCGGTATCGAATGAGATGTTTTCAGCTTAAAAATCGAAACCACTAGAGGTGACCCAACAACCTCTTAATCCTGCATTGATTGGGATTCGGACAGGGGTACATCATTAATCGTAACTTAATTTTACCTACCTCAATTTGTCCATTTTGCATGGATTTCATTGTATATTAACTGTAGAATTTCAACAGATCATTTCAAAATGCGATTATAGGCAAGGTATTGACGGCCTATTAAAGTTTGAAAGTTTAACAATGTAAATTTAATTATGGCTTATAAGGAAATTATGGACATGAATCTCTCATAGTGTTTATTGCTCTTCGAAAATGTAATGTCTAATGTGGTATCTTCGATTTGCAAACCAAATTGAAAAAAAAAGCGGAGAAAAGTGATCTCTGCACTATCTCAACCATGTGAAAAAAGGAGCTTCTCTTTGAGGAATTTGGCTGTCCTCGAAAAGACGATATTTTATGGAAATAATTTGTCTGCCTCTGAGAGTAATTACACTAGCTAGTGTATGTATGATGGTGTGATTTCTGTGAAGAAGCCCAACTTTTAACCCACACAACTGACAGATTTATACGATAAGAAAATTTGACACTTGCTGCTGTTCTGTGGAGTTCGCATTTGGAAGAAGAAAGATGCATAAAAAAAGAAATCAATGCCAAATCCAACAAACGAAGATCCTGAAATTTCACAAGCAAATATTAAAACAATCCAAATCTTGAATTAGATGAAATGACATATGATGAACATAATTTTATCATGCATTTTGTACTTTCCATTCGGGCAGATTTGATATTCGATTTACTCAAGCGAGACTCGCTATAAATACCCAAATTAGCCGAATTTTATTTTTATTTTGTTTTGAGCCGCAATTTTATCAACGTTAAAAATGGGGTTTACTGTTATTGAGGAGAATAATATCGACACATTTTTGCTACTTTCAGATGCTATAGTCCATGATGTTAGTGTTGAAACAATTAGACCATATTTACGTCCAGATTTCGATCAGAAGAAAATAGAGGAATATGTTAAAACTGCTACTCGCCCTTCCCAAATCCCTGGTGTCAAAGAGTATGTTAAATACGCTATTTTAAAATCTCCTACCGAAAGTCAGACTTTATTTGCTTTTATCACAAGTGTTTTGGATTCAAAGCTCTTGTCAACAGCTATGACGAATTCTTTCACTTCTGTTAAAGACATGACTTTGAAACAGCGTGAACAATTGTTGGTTTCATGGAGAGATTCACGCATAGCGCAGAAACGCAAATTGTTCAAGTTAATTAGGTCCCTTTCCCTCAATGCGTTTGTCGAAAACGCTCCTGAATTGCACCTTGAAGCAATAGGATACCCCGGTAAGGAAACTAGGACTCAATTGTATGACGGCCATCAAAAAAACGAATTCAAATATACAATGAAGCCCAAACCAAGTGTTGATGGCACGACTATCGATATCACCGGTATTTACGACGTTATAATTATCGGGTCGGGATCAGGTGCAGGTGTTGTTGCACATACTTTAGCACAAGAAGGATTTAAATCTCTTGTCTTAGAAAAAGGTAAATACTACTCTCCAGATGAGCTTCCATTGACTGAGTTGGAAGGTAAAAAACTATATGAGGCTAATGGTATGATGACGAGTGTTACTCTGGACATATTCCTTCTTGCTGGCTCTACTTTTGGTGGTGGGTCTTCGGTAAATTGGTCTGCTTGTCTCAAAACGCCATTCAAGGTGAGAAAGGAATGGTTTGATGATCATGCTGTGGAATGGGCAGCTTCTGACAAGTATGATCAATGTATTGATTATGTTTGGAAGAAGATGGGCGCGTCGAAAGAAAATATCAATCATTCATTGACCAACCGTATTATCTTGGATGGTTGCAAAAAATTGGGATATCATGCCAAAGAAGTTGAACAAAACATCGGCGGACACAAGGATCATAGTTGTGGGCTTTGTCATATTGGTTGTTCTTTCGGCGTTAAACAGGGCTCAGTTGTCAACTGGTTTAGAGAACCAGCTGCAAATGGGACAGAGTTCATGGACGGTGTTGTCGTAAATAAAATCTTGCACCGTGGAGGCAAAGCTGATGGCGTACTTTGCAAAGATATTCAAACGGGGGTTCAATTCAAGATTATTGGAGCCAAAAAGATAGTTGTTTCGGGTGGATCATTAAATACACCGGTTATTTTACAGAAATCTGGTTTTAAGAACAAGCACATTGGTTCGAATCTAAAATTACATCCAGCAAGTGTCTTAATTGGAGATTTTGGAAAGGAAGTAAAATCTGACCCGCACGAGCATGGTATCTTGACAACTGTGAGTTGTGAAGTCGATGACTTGGATGGGAAAGCTCATGGAGCAAAAGTTGAAGCCGTCTTGCATGCTCCTTACTTGGCTACAGCATTCTTACCTTGGTATAGTAGTGATAGAATGAGGCAGGACTTACTCAAATATCAGCAAATGCTGGCCTTTTTGTTGATTGACCGTGATACTACCAGTGGGAAAGTTTCGTACGACAAAAAGAAACCAGAGAATTTGGTCATTGATTATACCGTAAACAAATTTGATCGAAATGCCCTTTTACAAGCATTGCTTATTTCTGCCGATATGTTATATATTGAAGGTGCCAAGGAGATCATTACTCCTCAACCATGGAGTCCAGATTTTAAGTCAGAAAAGCTTAAGCATGAGAGAAAAATTACCGATCCAGATTATGTTGAATGGAGAAAAAAGGTTGCAAAGATCCCATTGGATTCTTTCGGTACAGCTTTTGGTTCTGCTCATCAAATGAGTTCCTGTCGTATATCTGGAAAGGGGCCAAAGGATGGTGCTTTAGACTTGAGGGGTAGACTTTACGAATGCTCAAACATTTACGTCGCTGACGCTAGTACTATGCCCACTGCTAGTGGCGCAAACCCTATGATCACCACGATGGCCATCTCCAGGTTGATCGCTTTGGGAATCGCAGAAGACTTGAAACCTCAAGCAAGGTTGTAGGTTTTATTTTTTAGACTTTTATTAACATGCCATTAAATTACATATATTACTGGAAATAAAAACTTTAAGTTTAGTATAAAATGAAATTAAACAAAGCCTCTCATAGGCTTTTTCTGCTTTTGCATCCTTTAGACCTTGCTGTTTTCGGTCAACCACTTGACTTGGTTCTTTATGAAAGAACACATAGTTGACATGTTACTCTTTTTGAAATGAGTGAAGTGTAAGCGCTGCTCACATAATGCCGTATCAATGTGTTTCCATTGTTCTAATTCAAAGTCGACCTTGACCGATTTGACAAAGTTATTCTTATCGGTGACGTTCTTCTCATAAGACAAATCAGCATATATTCTGAAATCCAATTTTTCCTCTTCCTTATTATAGAGATCTTCCAACAACATAATGCCGATTGGATCAAGCTTCGGGATATTACAGTGAAGACTGAATAATGGAATTTTATTATTGGCTTGGAACAGGTCTTCATTAATCTGATAAAGCAGGTCTAACTGTTCATCGACTGTCTGGGTTTTCAAATCGTTGTTATTAACAACTCTTTCAGTGAAACTTTCATGATCCAATACAGGATTCTTCTGACCCATTGCAACACCTTGATAATTGTTATGAGCATTGATGAAGCCAAAAGTTTGAATAAATGATTTAACTTGATAGTATGGTTCGTTTGTAATTTCGGCAGCCGTTACAAAAGTGTCCTTATCACCTTCACCTTGCTCACCAAGTGAGAAAAGTTTGTAGTACAAATGAGGACCATAAACATTATAATACAAAGATAAGAGTAAAGTCTTACCGTGATTTCCCTTGTTAATCATGAGCTGTCCAGATTCAGTGGATAAATCAGGGATAGCGCCTTCGAAATCATGCATAGGAGTTTCACGACTTCCGTTGTCATTTTTATTTTCTTTGCTTTCCTTTTGTAATGGAAATCTATTCCACCTGACTCTATTTTCAGAATCGATACGGACTCCAGCTATATCATAAAAATTTGGATGTGTGGTTCTAACCCAGTAATCTGGCCAAGTGATCATACCATACTTTTTGTACACGGCACTTTCAAAAATTGAATCTGGATTTGTAACAACGATATTGTCCGAATCAAGCAAGAGAACATGTTGGAAAGACGAAGTCATCAATGCAAGAGACTTGAACTGGTAACTAGAGAATTTCATCGACCAGTTAAGCATTACATCTGCTCCCAAAACTCGAGGGACAACGACACAATTTGCGTTTAAAGGAGGTAAAATCTGATGACAAAATTTGACTTCATGTTCCATATCCGTAAATGAGGGCATGATAACTTCCACAGGGAGTTTAGATCCTGTTTCACGAAGTGCAACGATCGCCAAATAAGATAACCATGAGAATTTACCACCACCGATTACAACGGCACCTTTAGAGTTCTTTTTATAAGTATATTCGGAAAGTTTTGATGGTAACTGCTTCATAATATTTTTGTGCGCCGTAGTCAATTCTGAAACTATTTGATCTGAAATCCTTGCCTTTGATTCCAAAACTTCCTTAGTCATAATATCACTTTTGATATGCTCCAGCCTGTCAATGTAAGCCAAATGTAAATTTAATTCTTCCTGAGTATAATTAATCTCATTTTCTTCGAAAATTCTGAAGATTTCGCTCCAGAACTTGGTACCTTCTGTGGTCTGGAACTGGCCAACCAAGGGCCTTGAATAGTTGTCAGCAGAGTTGCCAAAGCAAAAAGATGATAAATTAAGTGATGATGGGCTGAAAAAGAAAAAGTGCAAGACGATAACAAGGAAAACAACCGCCCCGACAACCAAGCGAGGTCTTACTCTGGGTATCATTATATTCTTGAAAATTGCCAACGACTTCATGTTGTGGATTAAAAAAAAAACTTTTCGATGGGTAGATCGTCCTTTTTATTTTTATTTTCGATGGGTTGATCGAAGTTTTTATTTCCGGTGATACAAAAATAGTTCCAGAAATACCGAATTCGTATCCGCCTTCTTTTTTGACGACTTGCGTTTGTACTATTTTCAGTATGAACAAGTATTTAATACGCTTTTGTGCCACAAACGGCTTGATGTCAAGCAGAAAAAAGGGAAGAATCACTTATGTTATATATTTATCCAAAATTAAAACATAATTTAAATGGAATAGTAATGCGTAAATTTAAGGATTATTTATCTTACGAAAGAGAACAATAAAGTTACTACACTGTATATGTGTGTTAACAAGTTAGTAAATTTTAGCAATCAAAAATGAAAACTAAAAATACACATATTGTTTCTTTTTTCAAGCTTCTCTCAGATGATCGCGTTTTTGAGGCGCGCTCTTTCGGCAACAAAAGTGTCTTTAAAGGTAACTTCACTTCAAAAAATAAAACATAAAAAATAAGAACTAACTTGAACGAAATATAACAAAATAATTATACTGCAAATTGATTGGATGTTGACTTCGATAACTGAATTTGGATCCTTAAATTAGACGATTTCTATGCAATATTATAAAATTATTTTAACCTATTTCATAGTCGTTACAATATTACATCAAACCTGCATATCAATAATCCAAATTTTTTTTCAAGCTCTCACAAATAGTGTATATGCGTATAAAAGCATTATAAAATAGCGGATTCATAGTTACTATATTCACGCTTAAATCTGGCAATGTCATATAATGGGATTGGATTGCAGACAGCAAGAGGCTCAGGCACTTCTGGACATGTTCAAACCAATCTAGCGAAAAGAGATACACTTGAAAATAAGAGTCAAAGAGTCGAGAAGAAGAAGCAGCTGGTCGATCGAAAAAAATATAACAAAGATATAATATCACACAATTCGAAGCGTTACATTGCAGTGAAGTGTATGGAATTGAGAGATGAGCTTGAGGATCAGGATTTTGATGAAAAGGAAATTGAAAACAGAATACAAGCTTTAAAGCAGAAATTAACTGACGACTCAAATAAAGTTCCGAAAGAAAATGAGAAGACTATTGATATAACTGAAGATCTGCTAGGCAAGTCGGTAAATACACATTCGCGATATACGGAAACGATAAAAAACTTAATAGAAAAGCCTATTTTGAACGATCAAAGACATCATCAAGATCGGCAAGATCCAAAAAATATTGAAAATTCGTCCGCACAAAAGTACATACCGAGGTACAAAACTAGAAATTAAAAAAATGAAGTATATTTCAAATCAAAGAGAAACATTCTACTCTACTCTTCGTGAATATATTCATCCAAGCTGTCGGCCATCTGATCGAGGCTGCCAAGCGTGTTTCCATGGGGGTGCTTTACTTCGACAAGAATTGGTTCTTCATGTGGAATATGTTCGTCACTACTGCTTGGTTCAATATGCTCGACTGGCTCTACCTGTACTGGGTCAGCTTCTAACGCATCTTCTCCAGCTTCTTCTGTATCTGTGAATGTATGCATTGCATCACTTTTATGAACCGATTCGGACTCTGCATTCGAACTGACGTCCGCTGAAATAGGACTGTGAAGAGCACTAGCACCAGTGCCAGTTGAATCCTCAACGCGAGATGAATCCGATTCAATGTGTTCTGAAATGTCTTTGGATTCAATCAATGTATCCTCAGCACCAGGTGCAACTTCAGATGATTCCATCAAAACTGGAACTTCTGAAACGTCCTTGTCTTGATCATTTTCCAGATCTAATAAAATCTCTTTCGTTTCTCTAATTGGCGTAGTTTCATCCTCCTCTTCCTTTGGCGTAGGTTTGTTCTTTAATTCAATTTTCCATAAATCATGTATGACAGTTTGAAATCTGGCTTCACTTTCAACTTTTACAGGTTCCTTCAATCCCTTTGGTAATCTCTTACCTCTTGGGCCCTTGGCTCTACTAACAGGCTTGATAGAAAGAGACTCTTCTTCCTTTGGTTTAGGCTCCTCTTCAATTTCAGCAGAAGGATTCATCATCATTGGATTGACCATACCCGGCATCGCAATACCTCTACCCACCATGTTTCTTAAACTTTCAGCAAACTTCATTTTGTCATTCGACAATTTCTTACTGCTATTATCAAAGGTTGGTCTGGATGCTGGTTTTGATGGCGCTGGTGCAGTCGCAGGTGAATCCTGATTGAACATCTGCTGGAATGCGGCAATTTTGGAAGACAACTTCTTTGGTTTTGGTGGAGGAACCTTTGCCTTTTCCTCTGAAAGTTGAGGAGAAACAGGAAGGTCAGCTGATACAAATTCCTCAGCTTTTGGAATAGGTCTTTTCTTGGGACGAATAGGTATTATAGGAGCTTGCTTTTTATCTTCCGTGAAGCTCGCTTCTTTACTTGACAAATCTTCAGCGGATTTCTGAGTAATAACATCATTCAATGACCTTTTAGGAACAGTTGGGTCAGAGGATAAAGAATCTACAGAATTATCACTCGAATCTGGGACATCAATCACGACCGGCTCATCCAGTGGATTTTCATTAGATGCGGTGACTGCCACATCTTCAGTAGAAACCTTTGTCGAAGGTCTCTTTGGAATAATTGAATCGGAAGATAATGAATCAACAGAGTTAGACTTGGAGTCATGTTCATCAGTGATTACTGGCTCATCTAATGGGTGTTCCTCAGGGCTTGGTTGAACTTTAAGATCTTCCGTGGGGATCAAAGGTTTCTCTAGAATAATAGGTTCAGATGATAACAAATCAGAAGAGTTAGATTTCAAACCAGGTTCATCAACAACTACTGGATCATCCAACTGATATTCATTCTGGGATTGGCTTGCAGAATCTTCGGTAGAGACTCTCTTAAAGGGCCGTTTTGGGATAACTGGTTCATTGACGATCGGCATTTCAGAAAGATCTTTGTTGATAGTTTCATTGTTTATGGACCTAGTTTCATCATGTTCCAGTTCTTTTGATTTTCTCGTTGGTCTGCTTGGAATTATTGGTACAACCGGTGGAATTTGATCATTTTCAATTGAGCTAGAATCACCCGATTCGTAGATACCCTTCTTCGATGGTCTCGCAGGGATTGATGGGATCGAGTCATCAGATAAATTTGAATTGTGTGGTCTAGTTGGAATAAGTGGATGAGACGATTCATCCTCATCATCTTCTTGCTCGTCTCTTTCTCGTTGCTCTCTTTCATGTCTTTCCTGTTCAACTTCGTCTTTCTCCTGCAGAACAGTTTCAACATCATCATCAAAACTAGAAGCATCAGAGACCGGTAAGCTTTCTTCATCATGTTTAAAAGTGGCTTTAGTGTCAGAATTACCAGGTGTCTTATCACCGTCTAAATCAGTGGAAGCATTCTCGTTGTTCAATTCGCCCTCTACTTGACTTGGTTCTGGGATTTTGACACTATCGTTGACTAAAGCAGAATTGTAACCTGCATCGGTGTTCATTGAACTTTCCAAATTACTTCTTCTTATTGGTCTAGCCGGAATAGTTGGTGTGGGGGAGTTACCCTCAGCTTCAAGTGGCGCATTCGTTTGAGCGGGGGTGTTAGAACTCATTAGCCTCTTAGGAATAGCAGGGGACTGAGACGCGGAAGAAGGAGCAGCCAAAGGGTTCACGGTAATCCTTTCTTCATCTGCACTCTGGTCCGATTCGTTATCACTGTCGCTAAAGTCACTATAATTATTAATTGGTGATTTTCCTTGCGAGTCTTCCTGTCTTAAAGACCCTTTTGGAATAATTGGTTTTTCACTTGAATGCTCCAGCATCTTCAGTCTCAATTTGTTATGCAATGTGGTATATGGTGGGATTTTGGAGGCTTGATCTGCTTATTTTTTTCTCTGATAGGCGGGTTTTAAATCAAAACAATATTGCTTTTTCCGGTAGAAGCACTACATTTGGAATAGACATAAGCAACACCATAAGAAAAGAAAGAATATCATTGGAATTGATCGAGAACACTTACTCAAAGGATCCTATTCAAAGTTTGAGGCCTAAAAAATTTACACGAAAGACATTAATTTATTATTATACATTTTTATAGATCTAAAAATTTAGATCTGAAAAGATGCTTGCGAGATTAAGAATAGTTCAATCTAAAGATGTCGTTGAAGACGTAGTAAGAGCTTCCGTCTGGGATCAAGTGGAAGACTTGGGAGTAACGTTGAGCGTTTTGTTCTTCGTCAATCAACAATTCACCGGTAACCATGACTAAGATGTCACCATTAGCGGAGGCTGGTTGGGCATCTAAAGTGGAAATTCTGTGGGCAACCTTGGCGAATGGCAAAGAAACCAACTTTTCAACGATGTCCTTTCCACCTTGCAATTGGGATGTTTCAAAAGTCAACATAGATTGTTCTCTGTACAAGTTTCCCAATTGGGTTCTGTCAGAGTCGAATTGCTGGTAGTAAAAGTTACAGAATTCTGTGGCAACGGTAGTGAAATCGACTGTTTTTAGTTAGTATTTCTATCGCTTCGATCCGTCTGTCGTTTAGATATTACTTGCATCCGAGAACCTGTTTTTCAATTTTCTCAATTTCTTGTTTTTAAGAAGCAATATGATGATTTGATTTCATGTTAATAGACAATAGCACTAATATATACATACCAGACATGGCGGCTATGTTTGATGGAGGTGATAATATTTAAAGTCCTGAAGCTGTTAAATTTGAAAGGGGCCAGAAAAAAAAAATTGAGACACCCAAAACTGTGTGCTCATTTTTACGGAGTGCGTACTGTTTTTTACACCCAAGCATAAGATTCGGGTTTACGATTGTCAACGGCAACTGTGTTATACTCGTTTACTACAACACAATTTATCTAATTGTCGATTCTAATATACAAATTATTGAGTGAGCAAATATCCCCGAAAACAGTACAATAAAGTAGACTTTTATACTTTTTCCTACACTAACTGAGTGTAATCTTTCAATATACCCTTCATATGTGTGTTTGTAATCTTACCTCTTCTAGCCTTCTTTTGTTTCTTTTCCTGTTGCTGAGGTTTCTTCTTGATCAAAGCTGGATCCGCGCCTGTTGGTTTCAAGCTTTGGTCAAGCAAGGCCTGGTACAAATTATCTTGTTCGGGTATCTTGACATTGCTCCACATCTGTTGAAACTCTTCTTCAACTGTGCCCATATCACCTCCCAAATTGGCCCACACTAATCTAGGGACATTTTCCTTTTTGTTACGCAAGACCAAAATCTTATTTTCGCTTTCCAACTCAGTTATTGCTGTTAAGCACCCGGCCCAACCATCGCGCAAGTCCTTGACAGAAGTTCCCTTGAAAGTAGGCTGAGAACGTAAGAAATTAAGCAAATCATCAGCAGTTCTGATGTTATGTAATGAAACATACTCCAAAGTATTTGTTTCAGGGTCATACTTAATACGGTCAATTTCTTTCAAAAGCGGCAATAAGTTAAGGCTGACATCAAACGACAAGTAGTTTTGCAATTTAGCTACAGAAACTGGAAAGTCATGCTGTTTCACGTATTCGACGGCTAGATGCAATTGTGTTGACAAATGGGAACCCGAAACTTCACCCATGCTTGCTTTTTGTCTCTTTATGGCCTCGGTCACAGAGTCAACACCATTTGACCTGCTGTCACCACCCAAGGAGGATACAGATCTCTTATTATCCTTCTTCAGTGGCGAAGTAGGAATTACAGGAGGCTGCTGGATTGCCCGCCTAGCAACAGCCACCGAAGGTCCACTTTTAATCTTATTCTTGAAGGCAGATAACTGTGCTGACAAATCAGACATGATGAATTCCAAAAAAGAAAGAAAGACAAATGAAAGAGAGCCTATACCTGTTTAAAGAAGACTCTGTCCTTGATTTGTGTCTAACGAATAGTATCACCTTTTCGCACTTCGCATATAGTTTTTTTGGGGATTCACGAAAAGAAAATTACCCGGATATGAAGTTTTTTTACTATTTAAAAAAATTTATCAATTTTTTTTTCTAAATTTACACTTTTTTTCTTTAGGGATTCTCAAGCAGAGTACCATGCCAACAAGCTGTTAGCGTTAACATAAGAGCTAATCAGGTATGGATGTCTTGGTCTTGTGGGGTCCCAAGAGAAATCAGTTTCTTTTAACGGGAGCAGTCCCATTAAAAGAGCCAGCTTTAAAACCATCGCTGTTAGAGGTCGCCGCTAATTTTATTAGGTCTGGCTGATCCATGAAACGGTGATGACCTGATGCCTGGGACATTATGTAAAAAACTTTTTCTGTTTATTTCTACAATCTTTAATATTGATATTTCATATATTACATGAGATAAACTAAACCAATGGGATTAGCCTAAATAGTTTTCACCAATTCTACCTCTTCTTGAACGTTCTCTGCGAACACGCTCTTCGATAGGGTCAAGTATCTGGTCATTGATGATTTTGTATGCCCATCGACAACCTTGTCTTGTGTTCAAGTCAAGAACACGAGCCCATTGTAAATTTTTATACATCCCCGAATTCGTCAAGTCGATGACCAAGTCTTGTCTGTAAGATTCGATTTCAATTTCTTTATCCAAAGAATCGATGGAGGTCTCATCGTCGCTAAATTCATCGCAACTTTCATCATCTTCGTCAGAATATTCTATAAAGACATCACAATTCAGTTGGAAGGTATCTGTGATCAAGCCAGTCAAAAATTTCTGTACAACATCCTTAGTGAGCCATATCATCGAAGATAAATCAATATAGTTGAGGTTATGCGTCGTTACACGGTGATTACTATTGAAATAGTCTTTAGTGATCCGTAATTTCAGGTTTTTACCATGATAAGCTAGAATCGTCAGAAGTATTTCATCTTCATTGATTTTTTTAAGGTACGAATTATTAATAGATTTTAAGTTCAAGTCACTAAGATAAACCTTCCCATCACCTTTGTTCAAATATGATATATCGTTAATAGTCGCTGTTAATGGTGGAAGCAAACTGTTATACTTTCTCAGCTGTGGCTGTTTAAATGACGAAATAATCGACGAAGAACAAGACGATGACTTGAACCTAAGCGATGCATTCGATGAAGCTCCTTGTCTCATTAAGATACTACCATCGAATGACAAATTGTCCCCGAATTCTTCCAAATTCATTAACTCATCAACTTGGCGCACCAAAGATTTGGGGTAGTTATTCATCAAGTCAAATGTCTGAAACTTATAAATAACTGATCTTTTAACTTCATAGTCGATTGAAAGAGAAAGAGACCCCAAGTTTAAGGATTCAACGTTTGGACACAAATTGATCAAGTGTAAGATATATCCAATCGGAATATCCTTTGAAGTGGAATAATTGAGTAAAAATTTATTCATTAAAGGGTGAGGGGACGTGTTTCTTGCCAAAATAGAAGGCTCTTCAATCGAAGCACTTGAGACGCTACCGCCACGAGTGTGTTCTTTTTGTTGATGGTGACGGTGAGCAGAGTTCATCTTCTGTGCTTTACGTGCTCCGGAGGATCTCGACCCAACCGATATTCTTCTCTTCCTTAATAATTTAAACGGTTTCTTCATCGAAGACAAGGAGTATTTGCTCGATGAAAACGATTTAGATGAAAGGGTCAGGACTTGTGTATTTGAAGCCACTTTGGTCAAGCTGACTACGGAAGTCGATGAATGGATCGAGTAAAGCGGATTACTCCGCACTTTCCAGTCTCTCCAACCGGCCAATATTTTATCTGAATTAATATTAGAATCTTCAGGTAACACAAAAGCAACTTCGGGAGCATTGATTGGATTAGCAATTACGGGATTGTTAATATTTGGAACATGAATTTGTGGGACAAGCTCCTCGATATCAGAGTCGAAATCTTCATCATAACCAGGTTTGATTCCAGATAAATCAATACTTTTGACGTACTGTCCCACATCCGAATTCAAGCGTAAATAGGAGATAAATTGAGCAAAGCGATAAGTCAGTGTAAAGTACAAATTTTGATAATAATAAGGCTTTGCAAAGAAATAAAACATCTTGTTTGTGTAAAGGCAAGTCTTATAATCAGACTTTGCATCAACCAAATAGAAAATGTAATCCAAAATTTCGATTGGTAAGCCATGGAACTCAAGAAGTTCATGAACAATTGGAGTCTGTTTTGAAATACCAGAAGCAGGAGTATTGAGTATTGGCGCATGATCCTTTGAGATTGATGGAATTATTATGGTCGAACTCAGCCTTTTATCATCGGATTTGTTATTACCTACTAAGCTCGAAGTGCTTAGTCTCATTGAAATCGTACGACTAACATCGCTTAAAAGCGATCTATATTTCATTTTGAGCGAACTTCCTGTGGTGCCCGCACCACTTTTACCGGAATTGCCATCATTAGTCAAATTCTCGAATGTCAAATTATGGTTCCCCATTTGCCTCAATTTTGAGTACCATGAATTTAATTCATGTTGAGTGATGGGGATCAAAGAATGTGTGCTATAATCATATTGCGAGTTGGGGCTCAACAAGGATCTATATGGCGGCAAATGAGACTTATAATCGAGTTCTGTCTGGATCATATAAATAAAGTTATTGCAAGATCAATTAATAAAAAATGTCTCAAGTTATATAGTGATCAGCTACTTAAACCAGAATTAAGTACAACTATTTAAACAATAATTATTTTTATAAAAAAATATAACTAACCCGGCATATACGCATTTATATATGCAATTTATCTTACATATCACTAATCAACTTGCTTTGGCCGCTTCTTTTTTGGGAACTATAATAGGGGATGTTTTTCCTGATTTCAAAACGGTGGATCATCCGTGGGAGTGCATATTATATCTCACACAGAGTTACAAAATGTAGCGACTGAACATTAACAGAAGTGCTAACAAATTTACTTATTGTTCATATAGAAATGCAACAGTCTTATCCACTGACTTTGTACGTTGAGATTTGAGACTACACTTCTAATCTACATTGGTGAATTTTCGCAGATAAGGGGCAGTGTAATTAAAGTACGCAAACAAGCCCCTGCCCAATCGTTTACAATAATTGCTCTTTGCTTTCTTTTCGTTCCCTTCAGCAGGTTGAGCGGTTTATTATACATTAAACAAAAACAATGTTCGGTTTCTCTCTTCAGATCAAACAACGTTTAAATTGGTACCAGGTGCAAATATATCAAAATGAAAACGCCGCATCAGCTAGCCACAAATGAATGTGTAGTCTCAAATGTGCACAAAATCTGTATAAATACGACATCGCCGTTTTACATATTGTTGAAGTAAAGACTACAGGTCGTATGATTTTCCCCTATAGACTATCCCCACATCTCGCCCCCTCTTTACGCTGTCGTGCAGATGTGTACGTATTCGCGTCAACGCGATAATTCCCGCCTTGAGCCACCCCTCTTTTGTCGTACCGCCCCCGCAATTTTGATTCAATTTTTAAAAAGTGTCGGCATATCAATGACACAAACCAAGATAAGATAAGATGACCACGTAAGCCAATTTTATGTGGCTTATTATCGACTTGGTTTATGTTTTATCCGCGGCTTAATTATTATCAAGGGAAAACTATCGAAATAAGCCTTTTTTAAACCCTATTTACACTACCTAATCATGAATCTTGACTAAATTGAGTGTGTCTGATTCTACTACTTGTGTTATGCCAGTTTTTGTATTATACCTGTGCATAATGGAAATGTGATAATATCGTATTTCCATGGGAGTGCATAAACATAAAAGTTCTTTCTACAGACTAGTATTTGAAACTAGTCGCTAAATAGGATGACTTACAACTACACGCACTGAAAAATGAGTAAATTCCATTGAATAGAAATTTGCTTCAATGAAATGATCATCTCCAAGAATTGCGATTCGTATTTCTATAATTTCTGTTGTGAATATGGTGCCAGCCTGGCTTTCAGTGTATGGCCATGTTATCTTTTAACTTTTCAGAGCATGTGGCACTCTATGAAAATCCAGGTAGAGTCAATACTGACGATTCACGTGATAAATTAAACTAAAACGAAATGGCAGGTTTTATTGAAATTGTTGAAATCTATTTCTTTCTTGATATTCACTGGGTCTATAACTCTTCTGTTGTTGATGAAATTTTGCACCGCCGAGTTTTTCCGTACATCTTTTTGTTTTTTCTCTTCATATTTCATGTTCTACTCGTGCCAACGTCCTTTTCGGTTTAAATTTCAAAGTAATCAAATTTCTATTTTTAGGTATGCACCTCGCATTTCATTATTTTACATACTCATAGATATTTTATAACTCAAAAGATTGCCTTTAAGTGGCTCGACAATTTCTGTGACATCACCACCAGCATATTTTTTTGGAACTAGTCTAAACATAAACCAAATTTGGCTTCTGTGAGCTTTTTGATGTATTTTGCAGACTAGATAAAAATATATTTCAATTTAAAACGGTAAGAAAGGTAAATGTTGGTGGCTTTCTCAAAATAAAAAAAGCGAACACTCTAAGCCTTACTCTAGGTTCTCTCACGTCGGAAGGGTTTGAATTCTCACTCAACCGATATGTTCGCCGCAGCATCGCATTGCTCGAATCTAGACCCAGTATCGAGAGATTTGAAGTGCAACAGTTTTTTTTCGGCTTTAGACTTAAAAGACAGAATAGCACTCAAAATTTCAAGAGCAAGCAAGTACTCAAAAGAAATGTGATTGTATTTCCCAAGATTTCGAGTCCCAGAATTACCATAGAGATTTGAAAACAACAAAACACAACAATTAAGATAAGTTCTTTTGTTGACCCACGCCGTATTGAAAATATACTATAATTATACTGATGCCTTTAAGAAAGTACCCTATCTAATAATATGTACATTATTAAATGCCTTGTGATCTTAATCGCTCAAAGAATTTCTCCTGTGAAAAGACGGTCATTAAAGGTTGAATAGCGCCTTGTAAGCCTTTTCGACTATTTATACAAAAATTTTTTCTCCCATATGCGTTCCGTTTTTATTTACTTCTGCATCAGCAAGCCTTAACCTGGATATATAATTTCATGTTACAAAAATATTCAGGATACAAATTGAAAGCGAAAAAATACTTGCAAAATTCCTT
This sequence comes from Kodamaea sp. yHQL449, assembly GCA_030582715.1. NCBI lineage: Eukaryota > Fungi > Ascomycota > Pichiomycetes > Serinales > Debaryomycetaceae > Kodamaea > Kodamaea sp. yHQL449. The sequence goes on along the minus strand of JAJMGT010000014.1, from coordinate 245,889 downwards.
ATTCTCTTCTCACGTTATGCAGAATTAACTCTTCTATACGCATTCTCGCATATGCTTGCATATAGTAATATTTTTTTCCGCTTTTTATAACTGTCAAGGTTTTTTGTTCTACACCAAAAACAAGTGGCGCAAACATGTAGTATTTACTTAAACCTCACATACATCAAATAAATATGGGTACTCGCTTTCTGTTTAAAAAGCAATGGGTTGAGGGCAACTAACGCTAATTTAATGATACAGGAGACCCTGAGTTGCGGCGGTCGAAATCTCTCAGTCAGGCATTTTTTTAAAGGTATTCAAACTATTTTAAAAGGTGGGGGAACAAGAGGGGAAATGGGGCTGCGCTTATTTGCTAAAGTATTTGTTCAACTCGTATTTCCAGTCAAATAAAGTCTTCTTGTACTTCCTCAAATCCGCTCATCAACCAATATAATTAAATCTAAGCTCTTGTTACAGATAGATTTCTTTACCTTAAAGTCAAAGTAAGAATTTTTATTCAAGAATAGAAAAAAGAAACATTAAACTTAGAAATTTTGCTGTCGAGTTTATAAGGAATGGGCACAGTACGAGAAAATGCAGCGGCCACAAATAACTTGTGATTTCGTTTCGGTGGGCTCGCTCGCGCCTTTAATGCGTCAAATAAGTTATTTTTTGGCAATTAAAGTTATTTTATAAACAATTTGTAATAAATTAAGAATATTTTTTATGCAACCCTGTCCATAGTTGAAATTAATTCCAAACCTTAATAATTTTTTATTGTCGGAGAAAATAATCTGTGTCTAACTTATTTTGTAAAATGAAAAACTAGGAAGTAAATACATGAGTGAATGCATGTATTAAAGCTAGAATTTTTTTTGGATAAGATACGATTTTTCTTTTATTTAGGTTTGGTTTAGTATTTATATATATAATATGAAATAAACAATTTATTTTAAGTTAAAACAGCTCAAAGGTTTTTATTTTCAATTTAATATTCAACCACATATTAAAATTTTATTATTTTAGTTAATAGTCTAATAAGATTCAATGCCATGTTAGTTTTGCTTGATCAATAAACTTCAGTCAAATAGAATTATCCAACTTTAATTTGCGCATTTTCATTTCGATCTACTAGCGTTCGATATAATACAATTCGAGCAATTTTTTCAACGATTTAAAACCCCCAATACTCCTTTAACTGAAACCCCTGAGTATCATCACTAACACCGTCATATAATTGTTAGCATAATCTGAAAGTATTACGATCCAAAGAATACTTATCGTGCAACAATTGCAGCCCCAACGAAAGATTAATGAACAATGTCAACATCTAAACTATTACCTTCATACTATGGGTATGTCGGATCCACTAAGGATGCTCTACTCATTATTCAAGAAATCTTAAACAAGCAATTAGAATTAGCTCCTCGTAGACCTCATGAGAGGGAAAGGCAAAACTTGATTAAATCAGGCAATGTCTTTGTGTTTATCGAAGAACACTCAGGAATAAAGAGATGGACAGATGGTATAGCTTGGTCACCTTCGAGAATTTTAGGCAGATTTCTAGTTTATCGTGAACTAGATAAATATTCTCTTAGTTCAAAAGATGATAAGAATAAAAAAAAAAGGAAGAAACCTGACATTAGTTTCGAAATGAATAAAAGGCAATCAGTTTCAGGAAACTGGTTACTTCCTAATGAGCAACACCAAATGTTACAACATCAGACTCCAAATTTGACTGCAACTGGCGTCACTTCTGCAAGTTCTTCTTTAGACAAAAATTTAATCGGGAACATGGTTACTTCATATGTTTTCAAAGATCAAGGTTTAATCAAAAAGACTTTAAGCTTGACGACAAGCACAAAAGATTTACACATTGGTAGGTATGAAGAGAAGCAAACAGTTCATTTAATAAGTTATTATAATGCTGATGAAGTTTTAAATGGAACATTGCAAAGACCTTCGGAGAATGACTTAAAGGATAAAGTTATATCCAATTCACTATGGAATGCCGTCAACGATTCTTCCCTTGGTGGTAAAATCCCTATCGAAGATGAAGCATACTATTTCTTGGATACAAATTATCAGTTGCAAAACATGTCATTACTCCAGCCTCCACAACCTCAGGGCATGCTTCTCCAACATCAGGAAGGTCAACAAGGTGTACCGGTTCATTCTCATTCACAAGTACAAGCCGGTTTACCAATACAACAATTGCATCATGGGCCGCCTGGTCCTTCAATGCCGCATCATATTCAATCAATGCACCCTTTACCGCCACAAATGCCCCCTCCACAGATGCCATTCAGTCACTCACTTCCTGTACCTCCTCAAGGAGGTGGTTATTTTAAAAATGGGGACAATAGTACTTATGGACGCCATAATTCGCATCCGCCGTCGCAATTGGCATTTAACCACGTGCATATGCCTCCCAACTCAATACAAAGCGATCAACTAATTCAATCAGGCCAAGGCTTTAACATGTTTCCTCCCGGTGGTAAAAGAGAGGAAGAAATTGTTGGGAACGATTTTAGTTTTATGAACCATTTTACCGGGGTTCCACAACAAAGTTTTGGGAATAATAACGGATCTCTTCCAATTTCTAACATGAACAGAGAATATAATGGTAATGCTGGCGGATCTGGGTCCATTTCCAATAGCAAATTACCTTTATTTAACATAACTCCAGCACAGCAATTTCAATTCAACCAACCAAACCCAGACACAGGTCTGCCATTAAATCATTTCCCCAACTCTTCGCAGCAAAATTACCAACAATCGTTCCCTACACCTAACACTTTCAACAGTAATGAAAATTTAGGGGTTCCAAGCACTAGCTCATCTACTACTGGAGGCCCCGGCTCCAGCAGTTCGCTGATGGTTGGTATGAATCCAAGTTTCGCTGGTAGTTATAATACTCCTTCTTCCAGCAGTTCACAGCCAAACCAAAACGACAAAATACATCATCGTAATTCCACCAGTAGCAGCAATCTTGGAGGTGGTTCTGGACCAAACCATAGCATGTGGCTTAATTCTGCTCATACACTGAATAATGGCGGCTCGTTTTTAAGCGCACCACCCAGTACTGAAATCCTTGACCAAAACATGTTGTCAACCGGAGGCTTTGGGTATGGAAACATCGCAGGAGTTGGCTCTTCTATCAGTTCTCTTCCCGGAGGTAACAATCTCGGTGGTTCAACGGCAGGATCCAGTACCATAGGAAACAACGGCCATCAACATTACCTTCATGGGGTTGGAACGCTGACAGGAGCTAATCTTAACTCACAGCCTGGGAATGGGTTAGGTGACGAACCGAATCTCCATAACCATCGCCATCAACTTCATCATCATCTTCCAAATGAGAACTTTCCTTCGGACGCAACTTCTACATCCACTACCGCGGGTGGGAGAAATCCTTCGTCGTAGTTTCAGAATTCGGCATGAAGTTATCTACAAATAAAACGATTTGCATTTTTTTTTTCACTTTCATCCTTTTACGTTACTAGATTTATTTTATTCGATTTCCGGAATTGATCTGCCTTATTCTTTTTATATGTTTTCTACTATACTTCTTGACGTCTTACTATATATATAGCCTCTTTATGTTATCCATATGTATTACTATGAGTATTATTAGATTAAATTGAATCAAATTATTTAGAGATTTGATACTCAATCACTAAGGCCTTCAGTTTACTTAAAAATTGAAGCTGATACTTGTATATCTTCGTCGAGAAAAGTGGCTTGCAAAATAAAGTATAACCCAGCACAAACAACGCAATTCACCCGTCTTATTCTCCTATTTTTTGTCAAAAATTACCACCTTCTAGGTATCGCCTTAATTTTTCACCGTGGCTTAGAGACTTCACGATAAACACATAATGCTCTTCCGAAATAGTCCATGCTTAGAAACAGAGATAATTATAAAAAGAGTGTGGTATTATTTACAAAAGATGTGGGAAAAATAGGCAAATATTTTCTATCCTTTTGCTTACTCCTAGTCCATAATTATGATCGCGGACATGAATAAGGTTTACAAAACTATAAAGTTATGCAAGAGCAGAACTGAAAACTTGTGTTAAGCTTTTGTCTTTTCATGTACCTCAACATGTATTTGCGTATTTCATGTCGTTGTCTTAACAAAATATATACTATTATGCAATTGGACAAGAACTCTTGATACCAGCGAGACGAAAAGTGAAGATAAATTATACTAAAAAGCTTAAAAGTTTAGACGCATGGAAATTACTTTATTTAAAACAGAGAGATACCAGTGAAATTTTAGAAAGTAAGGTGTCATATGTAAGTAATCAGATATTCTTTTTTGTATCTTTGTCGAAATCTAAGTGAAGGTAAATGCTTAAGCTTTCGGGTGTGTTAAAAAAGCTAGAAAATCGTTTTAACGTTTAGAAAAAGAAGAGATACGGTGTTATCGCAGGCAACTTCTATTCTTACCAAGTTGAGTTGTAAACCTGACACATGACTACTCAGAGAGCAACAAGGAATCAAGAGAAAAACTCAGACATACGAACTTAAAGTAGCAATAAAAGGTATCAACTTCTTCTCTATAGAACTTAAAACCACATATTGAGTTCTTAGTATCGAATTAATAAAGTGTGATTATTTTAATGACGGGTGCAAAAAAAAGCGCTAATAAGTCGCTTCGAAGTTCTCGCATAAACTTGGCTTGGATTTGGAACTCCCGCATCGCTAAAAAATGATGCAGAATGCCAAATACACGAGCAAACATGGCCTTGAGCACAAAAAATGCGGCACAGCCGCTATAGTTGGAGTTCTAGCTGCCGTTCATACTTACTCTTGCTAGCAACTACAACAGTGAATTAACTACCTTCAAATTTTTTTTTGCCTTTTGAGGAGATTCAGGACAAATTTATCGTTGCATCGAGTAGTCAACCTTTAGCATATTTCGGGTACATTTACCGAGCTTTGCAACAAAATATTAATTATTTTTTTAATTCTCGTTCAAACATATTTGATTGGTCATTTATTTTTTAGCCTGTAATTCATAAAGTTGTAACCAATGCATGGACTATGTTTCTTGGCATTCTAGAAACTTGATATCTTCAAATCAAAAACGAGCATGAAATGACATGATAAAAGCAATTCACGTTCGTAAAAAAATATTCACAAGAAACATTTTTGGCTGTGTTTTAACAGCGTAAGCTAAAATTAAACATTCAGTCAGTCGTGTTAGGATTATTTTGAATCGGTTAATACTTCCCTGTGGACTTGAACTTTTATTTGCCATTTGCTTTGCAGATTATTTTAATAATCAACGGAATGAGAGAACCAAACATGAAACAGAGAATAAAACAGAAAATAAATTTCCAATAAGAATACTACATTGAAACCATTCGTATTATCACCTCATGCAACCTAGATTTGTACGCCAATCATTTTATTTTTAGTGACCACTTCAAAACTTTGGCCGTACCAGCAAATGAAATGGATTAACTAAGTTTTCAAGTTCCGAATTAAGTGATGAATTTCTACGCCATAGATAGTTTTAAGTTAACCTCTGCAATCTGGGAAGTTTCTTTTTCGTACGATTGAGATCCCTTTGAAGCTTCTTTTCCCTTTATTCTCGATTATTCAAATCGAAGCGTCTGTTAAGTATCATAAATTTAGTTCTTTATGAGTTGCTTGGCATTGCTTGTATTGTTAATTTTCAAGAAACATGCCCCTCCTTCAACGTTTAAAAATACATTTTGCCGGCTTACGTCCGGTGTGAAATAATAATAAAAAATAAGCGACAGAAGTATACGATTAATTAAACAACATTCTTAAAAGGTACAGGATGGTTAGCTCCCGAAGTCTTCATAAATAAAAATATCTTATGATAACGATTTTTTGGATAATATTTTGTACTGGAATGTGGTATATTCTCTATTATTTTTACTGTATGCGGTAAATTTAATTCATTAAGCTTTCCATGGCATTTGCACAAAAAAAAAATGTGTGTCAAAAGCTCAAACAAAAGAATTCAACAGTACTTTTAGAGGACGTAAGCGTTGAAATCTCTGCGAAGTTAGTCATTTTACCACACAAAAATTCTGTTTGGCGCCAGGTGAAATAATAACAATTTTTAAACTAGAATAAATTGTCACTAATATGCAGGAGTACTATATACTAGTTTACGTAGTTCTTAGGTGGATTGGGATGATATATGCTATATAAATATATATTCCTTGACTTTTAAATTCGATCTAATTTTTATCTTAGACAAATTCGAGTTATATTTGTTCAATTAATAGTAGAGTTTGTTCAGCATCGAGTTAAACTAACCGGCTTTTGCCGTTCTTGTGTCTTCTCTAGTACAACCGGAATTATTCTCAATTCTATTGCCCAATACCATTACATTCTTATTAGGTGTCCTCAAGACTTTAGATTTTACCTTAGCACTGTCGGCTGTCGCCAAAGTTTTTTTGGGTATTGCCCTAGCACTATCGGCAATCGGGTATGCTGGGTTATCGCCTCAATCTATTAGGTAGTGCGTTTACCAATAGCGTATATTTGTCCTCTTACGCAGATACCAGCACTTTTTCCCACAAAAAATCGTACAAGGAAAAACTTTGTTTGGCGGTACGTGAAATACTGACCGAGTTTTCGTTCGAATATTTCACAGAATCCACGCATTTACTCTCATGAATAGAAGATATATATTATAGCATACAAAAAATTTTAATAAGTGGTTTCTAGCCATTTTAGTCAATGGGTTATCTTTACTAACATCCCTGACCATAAAATGATGGGTTTCATCTTCATTTTTGAAAGTTACTATATGATTCGTAAATCGAAAATTACGGATGAATCGGCAAGCATACTGAGACAATAATTTATGTTGAAACACTCGTAACTGCTGTATGATTGCCATCATCCACGAATCTGAAACCGCTAAGCATTTTGGGCCTCCTTTGTTCTTAAAAAAAGAAAACGCCAAAACACCACTTTGCTTATGTGAAGGCTCTCCTTTGGTGTCAAGGCTCTTGAATATTTTGTATCGTTAGCACCGAGTATTTTTAGTCACACAACCGATACACTACTGTAATGGCACCTCCATATATATGTAAGAAATATCTACATGATATCTTTTGCCGTAATAAATTGAAACGGTGCAGCACTGTTACTTCCTTCTAAATATTTTTTTATCATATATCTTGTGTTTGCATCTCTATATAATGATATTTTTAGCAACTTTCTGATCTATTGACTATATTGAGCAATTTGATTGGTTTTGAAAGGTCAGCAAGAAAAATAGTGGATTGCGTTTGCCCATCTCGCAAGGCTCTACTATATCACTTTTGCTATGTGTGAATTTTCGCACACGTATTGCTTATGTCACAAAATTAACCTGTCTCTACCGGAATGAAAAAGCGGGTTTTAGCTAATTCACAACGCGATATAACGAATAATTGAAAGATTAATATACATTTTCAAATTAATCGTAAGTGTCAACTTTGTCTTTAATTGGAGGTACGAAGGTTTATTTTATATTTGACACACTTAAAAAAAGTCTGCAGGTTCGCAGCATGAAAAATACTTCACGAATAGTGACTTCACCACCTGCAGAAACATTAACTGCTAACACATTTTTCAATATCCGGTGACGTCAATCGAAGGTTTCGCTTAAATATTACGAGAGGCAAGGAGATGAGATTGTGATCTCGCTTATAGGGCGTTGATAATAAAATTGATGTTCCGATATAATGATCTAACTTTATTTCCAGTAAGGTGAAACTTGATCCCATTTTCACTTCATTTTCGTTGATGCACAAATCGAAATTCGGGTTTATGCATGCAAGTGACAGTATTACTCAAAAGGGTAAAAGTCTAGGCGACTACTCTCAAAGATGAACTTGCAAATCTATGTATTACTTTACGAAATTTAGTTTGTATCAAAATTGAATGAAAATTCAAGGAATTAAATGAAAATGTATAACAGAATGAGAGAAATGAAAAACGAACTCAAAACAATACTAAAAAAAATACTTAAAACTTTTCATATATAGAATACCAGAGAATTCAATAAATTCAGAATACAAGATAAGATCAAGAATCTGCAAATATGAAGACATCAAGGTATGTGATGAAGCGAAGACCAACAAATGATCCTTATAATAAAACAATACATATACCTCTATATTTATGGCCTTGACAAAGCGTCTTGTAATAATTCTTTAAAAGATCCTATTATACCCAGAATCAATAAATTTAGTCATTAAAGTCCAATAGAGCCCAATCGTCATCGGTCAAATCATCGATGGTTTGCATCTTGATGAATTTCTTTAAGATGTTCAAGCGTGAAACGTCTTGATCTCCACTTTCAAAAAAGTCTTCAAGTGCAGTGTTATAAAAAGCCATCAATCTCTCATGTTTATCCAATTTTACAGCTGTTTCATTTAATTCACGTTCGAGTTTGGATGCGTTTGTCTGTAACTGTAACTGAGCTTGTTTCTTACGTTGTCTGCACTTGGAAGCCGCAATACGGTTTCTCTCTAATAATCTCTCCTTCTTCCATGCGGCCGTGCCTGGAATAGGTCCATTATTTGGATTGTAGATAACTTCATTATTATAAATAAGTTGATGGTTGGGTGGTGGAACACCGGCAGCACCATTTAGAACCGAAACACCGCCATTCTCATTAGTGGATGTTGTTCCATTTGCGTTTGTAGTTGTTGTCATCGCTGAAGGCATTTGTGCTGTTGTGTTTGTTGTTGGGGGTGAGCTTATTACTCCTGAGGTAGCCCCAATATTCAACGGAGCATTACCAAATGTCTGTTTTTGTTGCTGTTGTAATTTCAAATGTTCTTGTTGGTGCAAAAGCAAATTATTAGCTATTCCATTTGTGACCCCTGTCACTGTGGTTGGAATATTGGTTGAAGAGCTATTTGAAAGACTCGATTCGGTGCTAGCTGTACCATTTTGGAAGTTATTTAAAATCATTTGATTGTTATTCAAAAGCATTTGTTGTTGTGGTTGTTGTTGGAACTGAAAATCATCAAATGAATTATTTGGATCGTTATCAAAAAAGGCCTCATGGTTGATAATCTGTCCGATTTGACCATTTGAGATAGAAATTCTTCTTCTTCTTGGAACTCCATCATTATTGAAGTATGGTAACATCATTGTTGAGTCAAAAATAGGAGGGTTTGTGATTGGATAAGAATTGAAATCAAAAGGATTATGGAAGGGGAAAGGATTGTTGGCATGAAATTTCCCATCCGAATGGCCGTTTGATTGTTGAGTCGGCTGTTGTGATGGATGTGCTTGTTGTGAAGGCACCTGAGGTAGAATAGTTTGCGATGATTGAGTAGGTATTTGATGCCCCGATACATGTACACCACCGGTTTGTGTATCAACTAGTACGTTGTTGCTCATGGCATCTATTTCTTTAAAAGGAATTTAAAATCTATTTCAGGAAATGTGTCTGTTATAAAAGCGAATCTTTTTTAGTAATAGAACAACTAATCGTATAGTTCTTATCGTAATATTCGAATGAAAACTTTTTTTCAAGCTAAATAAAATGTATACAATATCAGCTGTTATTTAGAAGGCACTTTTTCCTTCTGTTAGATTCTTATAAAATATATATATTGACAAAAAAATAAATTAGTAATCCTATTTGTTGGGACTAAAAAATTTTTTGTCACTAATTATGGTAATGTGAAATAAGATATTTCGTGGCCTGATAGTTATTATAACAAAAGTGCGTAATAAACGTGTTCACTATGGCACTTTGATTTGCTTAAAACGATATATGTTTCGTCCCAGCTACATGTAAAAAATTCTTTTTACTTTATTTTCTTTGAGGAATTATGCAAGACAAAAAAGTCAGACAGCGAAAGAGTCAGATAATCTTTGAAAAATATGCTACACAAAATTAAATTAGGAATTTACGAGAAAGTACAAAAGCTGTATTTAAATGTCTCAAATAAACAATAATAGGGTCTTGACTCCGAAAAGCGGGTCTAAAATTTGTAAGCACGGGTAAACACGTCATACATTCTTGGTATTATTTAATATGTTCCGAAGGCTTTGAATGCTAGCCTGGTATATGTAACCTTCGATACAAAATAAATTCTGCAAGGCATTTTTATTATGCGTATTTTACACTTTTTGGATCCTTGAATGCATTCTAATTTTTGCTGACCTGCGAGTTTTTAAGCTAAAAATGTGAAGACGATCAAAATTGCTCACAACTTTTTATTTATAAAATTTTTGTACCTTCCCTTGTTTTTCTTTGTTCTCTTCGTATTGTGTTTTATTTCACTTGCACCAAATCTACAAAATACATAGGTAGAATTTTGTGTTTTTCATATTATCGGAAAAAGACCGAATACTCAGATTTTAATCAATCGGAAATGTAGCAATGCCGTGCAAATTCCGTAGTAGCCTAAAAAAAAAGTCTGCATTTGATTATGTAAACACTCTTGAATGATCGGCATCAGTCACATGAGCTTTCTACCAAATATCGAATTTCGAATTAAGCAATAGCGGCTAACAAAATCAAAACAATGAGTATACAGTTAAACTACGTCAAATCCAATGATACGATAGTGCCTTCAGATCAAATTCCAAGTAAGATTAGTATCGACGCCCATCGCTTTGGATTTTCAAATCACAAACTTAGTAAAAATAGTGACGATGACCTCATCTTTGTCGAACTAATCCAGCAATTAAATAAAGAGCTAATGGCGGCAGAAAACACAGAAAGAAAAGGTAGAAAAAAGCCACCTCGTTTTTCAGATATTGTTAAAGTTTTAACAAACTTTAACGAATCAATAGCTTCTCTAAACATCCAATTTGACTTTGTTCTTGAAAATGAGCGGGGGATGAAATTCTTTGGAATTCCGCTATTTCTGAATAATTCTTTATTACCAATGATAGACCCCACAACCTACCAGCTGATCAATGAAACAGATATGAACCTTTCCGAAAACAGGATCGGTAATTATCCGCTTCCCGATCTACTGTGGCGTTGGTCGTGGGATTCATGGTACATTCTAATGTTCAATGATGTTGATGATGAAGGTTGGGCGTATCTGAACCTCGTATTTAACAGAAAAATAAGCGACTCGAGATGGAAGGGCAAGTACTACTTCGGCAACTTTATCCGCAGGCGGATATGGATAAGAATGAGACAGAAAGATTCTGAACCATTACAATAAATTAATAGAGAACTATAGAATATTTTAGCTCGATTGTAGACGTTTCTCAAAAAGTTACATCTTGTATTTGTAATTTTGATTACACTTTATTTTTTCTGTCTTTCAGCTTTTTTTTGCAGCAAATTCACCACCTCTTTGGAGATGACAATTACACTCCCATTAGCAGTGGCTATCGTCCGATATAAACATAAAAAGAAACAAGATTTGTCTTATGAGGGTATGTATATTAAATTTTGTAAGTTGAGGATTTTCTAACTTTTGGCAGAAATTATACGAAATGTTATAATTCGGTTGACTCGTATCTCTGGAAATCATGTTTTTGGAACTCGTGTCTCTGGAACAGTACAACTTGCAAAACAAAAGACAAAGAAAGATCTTCCCCTACGAAGATCTTCAAGACTTCACACCATCCGTCATTCTAAACTTTTGAAAACGAAAATAGCCAAACCAAAACCAAGTAGTTTTCAATTTGTAACTACACTTCTGGAGCACTACGGGATAGATTATCACTCCAGTGACACCTATAACATTAATGATGACAATAATGATATTCAAGAAATTGTTCAAATATTTGATTATCTAATGCGATGGGAAAACCTGCTTAAAAATTTGAAACTAATTGATAGTTTCACTGATAAAATTATCCAATATTTATCTGACTACGAGACTTTTCCCATTCATGTGGTGAAATTACTTAGCTGTCTTACTGTGGATCTAAATGACCATGAAAATAAGTTCAACAGGTTTATCAAGTTCAAATATCACAAGCTTACTCAAGTATACAAGGCTTTATGCAACCATTCTGATGAAATTAGAGTAACTACAATCGACTTATCTCTTTCACATATATTCGAAACTGTCTTGTTTTATAAATTTAGTAATGATGTCACTAAAATCAAGTACCCAAATAAATCTGTTCGAAAATTAATTGAGTCCAATATGGATTTGCTAAATAGTTGCAAAGTGAAAAGAAGAAGGTTCAAAAATTCCCAACAACCGCTATATCATGCATCTATTATGTTTCATATCTCAGTTATACTACAATATAGAAGGACAGATAAGTTATTACTTGCACTACTTATACTTTATAACGAGCCAAAATTATTAAAATTCTATACCCTTACTTCAAATAACGGAAAGAGTTCTTATTGAAGATATATCTAGCACCGCTCAAGACGGTGGTGCAACTAACAATAACTGCTACGACATCAAAATAGATGTCTAATTCTCCACCTGCACCACTCATCAATACAGTTTCAACAAATGGCTTGCATACAAGCCCACCAATATATAACATTTGCAAACCAGTATTAACTTTTCCTAGTAAACTAGGATGCACACTAATTGTTGAAAACTTCGAAATATTTAAGAAATTGCCTATTGTTCTAGGTAATGGAAGCGATTGATATCTATAGTAAAATGACATTAAACTTAAAAGAACGTCACGGCCAATAATTAGACTGGCTACAAGGCCAGGAATTGACTGCGTGTATGCCAAGGATAAAGTGCAAATAGTCATCAATAGCTTATCAGCCAAGGGATCGATTATGGACCCAATTACCGATTTCATGTTGAATCTTCTCGCGATATACCCATCGATAAAATCTGTTATACATGAATACATGAAGAGCAGAAATGCATAATGTGATTGACCGCTTACCAAGAAATACCCAATGAATGGAGCACTTATTATTCTGGTGAAGGTTAACATATTTGGAATAGTGTAGATGTCATTTCCTGTGTATTTATTCTCGGCCTTGCTTTCCAGTATCGGATTTTTGATTTCTTCTTTCTTTGTGGAAAGAAATCGAATTGGTTGGAAACCTAAAGCGCCAATTTGCGGTGATGGCTTTATCTGCTGTGGTATTATGAAATGCTTATACCTCACAGAAAGTGGTTGTACTAAACCTGTCGAGCTGCCAAGTATTCTTTTGGAAACACTTATATTTCTTGCAAGCACTCTGGGACTGTAAATTCGTTGAAGTATCATATTGTGTAAGTTGCGGATCTGATTTTCGGTTATAGAGACCGACAATGAAATTATGGAAGTAAAACTTGAACCGTTGTGTCTATTCACCCAATATGTTAAATGCACAGAATCAAAATCAATAGTGCGTTTAGACAGGTTTTTTTTTTTTTCCACTGCTTTCATTGATGAGGCATGTTGCGAGTAATTTGAATGGGTAAACTCAAATACGACTTCGATACAAGTTACCAAATAGTCAGTCTAGGAAGAACTACCTACACCAAAAGAAGCTGAAGCCCCTAAAATTGTAAAATATTTCTCCATATTAAACATAAATTTCATACATTTGTATCTTTATAACGATACCTTTATTATCTATAAAGTCTAAACAAAGAGAAAAGGAAACAATTTGTTTCTCTAATTGATTTCAATTATGTAATACTATCAACGTTTAATTGCGGAGATTCAAAGTGTGGTTTCTATCGTAAGCACTTCTACATCTGACATACGGGTCTAACTTGAGATAGTTTTCACTTAATCTAACATTCAAGTTGATCTTGTCCTGCAAGTATTGATCACTGACATCTGGATTAACTGCTTCGATCCACTTAATTGTGGTCTCAATCAATTGTAAAAACAATTCGTCTCTTTCCAATTTCAACCTACGGAAAGAGGCATTTTTCTTTAACGGTGGTCTAACATCGGCAGGCTCCGGTGGCGTGTATGTTGAATCACCTTTGGCTTGACCTCCCATACTTTCAGGTACATAAAGCGGTTCAATGAAGTTTGTCAATTCAATGTAATCTTTTGTGAAATGTATTTTAGAAGCGACCACAGGATCTAACCAATGCTTAATAATATTCCAAACCGTCGAAAAAATCCATGGGGCGTTATGGATCAACACAGATCCCAAGTATTCCGGATAATGTGCTTCAAAAGTCTCGGCCAAAAACTTTGTAGTTTGGTTATCGGAGTTTTTCAAAGAAAAGCCGGTCAAATCAAAAACAACCGAGCACTGGTCAACTGAGTCCGTAACTTCGTGTAAGAAAAACCTAAACGACTCGATGGTCACAATTGCATATCTTTGAGTTTCTGCTAACGTGGAGTCCGAAGCAAAATGCTTGCGTGATTGGAAGAAGAACAATGGATTATTATTCTTATCTTGGCCTGCAATCCATGATTTTTCAGTCGTCAAGTTTTTGATGAAGCCTTTATTCTTACCGCTAATGTACGAAACACCATCTGCTTCATTCGACCATTTGTTCAACGGATATTCATGTGTTCTCCAATAAAGAGATTTGTTAAGCATAGCAATTGCATTTTCTGTGTCCCACTTTCGTGCTCTGATGAATCTGAGCATCAAATTGTCCAACAAGTCATGCTTCGAAAATTCAAACAAGGCATGATGCATGTCTTGTGGCAAGAATTTGTCGAAAGCTCCCAAAATATGAGTATTTGAGGTAACGTTGAAACTTCCATTCTGCATCTTTGGGGTAGCGACTTTGCCATTCAGTCTCGAGCTAAAGATATCTGGTTCACTGGTAATTATTGATGACGCAGTCACGAAACTTTCAAATGAAGAAGAATCACTGTAATTGTCATCATCTTCTTCGTCAGACACATAGTCATCGGAATGAGCAAAAGATTGCTTATAGTAGTTTGAAAAAACGTATCTGATCTCTTCGGAAGCCGATTCAACAGGAGAGTATCTTTCGAGCAGAGATTGAGTTTGGATCTGTCTCATACGTTGGGAGTTTGAAGGTACACTTGCAGGAACAACACTTTTCTTTTTCGAGCCACCACCCAACCAACTACCCTTCTTAGACCGACTTGTCTTATTTGAGTTTGCCGAAATGGCCGAACTATGGGTCGCTGTCCTGCTTAGATAATCTGAGTATACGCGGTTTTTAATTGAAGGATCATACTCTAATGTAGAAGTTGATGGTACAAAACATTCGGTATATTGCAAGTCGTCGTCTGAAATATTCACTTTATAACCGAAGTATTTAAGGTAGTAGGCCCATATTTGTTTGAACTTGACCTCTTGTTCATGGTTGAGCGATTGTATTCTTTCCGGTCTCCATTGGATTTGGTTACGCGAGGGCATGATATCACTGTTTTTTCAATTTTAAACCACCGACCTCAAAATGTCTAAAAAAAAATGGCACCAAAAAAAATCGGCTCAATATAAATATGCTAAATAGTATACGCACCTTGATCTTTGAGTAGATCGGCAGTTTCGAATAGAAATATATGATCTTACGAGAAACGGAATATTCACAAAGATCGAAAAAAGAAGCTTCTTATCAACTGTAATCCTTTCAAGACTTTTGAGCTCTCTGTCGAGGTTTAACCAGATTCTTCAATCCGATGTGTATATCGGATTAAACACGTCTCGTAACACGTCCTTTAAATTTAATCAAGTTTATTTTGAAAAGTCCTGCATAAGACATAAACAAAATTTTTCCAACGTAGATCAAAATTGAAGGGCAAAAAAAAATAAGAGGAACGCAGCTTATTTAGGCACTTATTCTATCAGAAAACATAATATGTCTCTTAAACTTCCACAAGCGCCAAATGCCGGCTTGTTCAAACAGGGGTATCAATCACACTCGAATGCCGATGGTGCTGTCATCAGAAACATCGAAGCTGTCCGTGAAATTTCATCTATTTTATTGACTTCGATGGGTCCAAGTGGTAGAAGTAAAATCATTGTTAACAGATTGGGCAAGATATTTGTCACAAACGATGCTGCTACCATGCTTAATGAATTAGAAATCGTTCATCCAGTCGTTAAGATCTTGATTATGGCCTCAAAGCAACAAGAGTTTGAAATGGGGGATAACACTAACTTGGTCATCATATTAGCCGGTGAATTTTTGAATATCGCCGAAAAGTTATTAACTTTGGGATTAAATGCCACCGAAATCATTCAAGGTTACAATTTGGCCAACAAGTTTGTGATGGAAGCATTGGATAAAATTGTTGTCGATAAAGTAGAGTCTTTTACCGAAGCTAAAGAATTGCTCAAAGTCATAAAACCCGTTATTGCTGCCAAGCAATACGGTTATGAAGATCTCATTTCAAAATTAGTCGTTGAAGCAGTTCAACATATCATCAATCCTAAAAACCCACAATCGTTTAACATTGATAATGTTAGAGTTGTTAAGATCATGGGATCTTCTTTAAGTCAATCTCAAGTTATTAAAGGTATGGTTTTCCCAAGAGAACCAGAAGGAACTATCAAAAACATCACCTCCAAGTCGAAGGTGGTTATTTTCACTTGTCCTATCGATATTTCAACCACAGAAACAAAAGGTACAGTGCTTCTACACAATGCTCAAGAAATGTTAGATTTCACTAAGGGTGAAGAGCAACAATTGGACCAAATGTGTAAGGAAGTTAGTGATTCAGGAGTTAAGGTTGTTATTGCCGGTTCGAGCATTGGTGAATTGGCTTTGCATTATTTCAACAAGTACAATATTTTGGTCTTGAAAGTGCCATCTAAGTTTGATTTGCGTAGAATTTGTCAAGTTTGTGGTGCTACTCCATTACCAAGATTGGGAGCCCCAATGCCAGATGAAATGGGTGCTATTGATGTCATTGAAACCAAGGAAATTGGTGGTGACAGAGTGACAATTTTCAGACAAGACGAGTCGATTTCAAGAACATCTACTATTGTCATAAGAGGTGCTACACAAAATAACTTAGATGATGTCGAAAGAGCCATCGATGACGGTGTAAATGCAATCAAGGGTCTTTTGAAAGACAACCGTTTGTTGCCAGGTGCTGGTGCCGTTGAAATCGAGTTGATCAAATTAATCACCAGATATGGTGAAACAACCCCTGGTCTCTTGCAAATCGCAATCAAGAACTTTGCCAAAGCCTTTGAAGTCATCCCTAAGGTTTTAGCTGACACTTCTGGTTTAGATGCAAGTGAATTGTTAAGTAAGATTTATGCTGCCCATTCGAACGAGGATGGTTTACGTATGGGTATCGATATTGAAAATGACGATGTTGTTGACACAGCTACCATTGGTATTTACGACTTACTTTCTGCTAAGAAATCTGCCTACAACTTGGCCGTCGAAGCCACCAATACCATTTTATCTATCGATCAAATTATCATGGCCAAGAGAGCCGGTGGCCCTCAAATGCCAAAGCAACCAAGACCTGGTAACTGGGACCAGGCTGATTAAGCTACATATCTTAGTAATAAATATAACTATTCGTAAATTCTATAATGTTTTACCTATTTTGATGAATTGTTCAACTTTAGAAAAGTCCTTATTTCCATTCGAATCTTCAACACCTCCGCTCACATCAAAACCAAACAAGTTCTGAATGGTGGAAGTTTGATGTAAATTCGAAGGGGTCAAGCCGCCAGCGAGAATGTACTTGCCAAAACCCATCTCTTGATTGATAACCAGCCAATCAATAACCTTGCCTTCACCACCGGCTTCCGAGTCAAGCAATGGTAGCACCAATAGTCTCTTTTCGGTGAACGTATGTAAATGTTCCTGTAGCACAGGAATCTCTTGCGGGATGACATAGCGGCCAATGACTCCAAATTCTCCCACCTCTTCGATGTATTCGACCTTATCTTCGCTTCCGTGTAACTGGACAAAATCGAGTTCTAAATCTCGAGCTATTTGTAATACTTCTGAAACAGGTTGATTCCTAAAAACTCCGACAAAGAAAGGCCCGTTTTTGATAATCAAGTCTGAAAGAGCATCATAGTAAGACACTTCATTTTCAAACTGCTGAGTTTTTAAGTGTGCTTGAATTTGCGCAACAGTTTCAAATTGGCGGTTCTTTTGACGTCTGGTTTTTTTGGCCAACTCGGAAATTTTCTTTGCCACAGAATGATCAACTGTTCTTGCTCTTCCAGGGGCCAATATACTTCCAAGAAGATCAGCACCGGATTCAACCGCTTTGTTTGCAGCCTCGTATGTTTTTAATCCACAGATCTTTACTAATTTTGTCATTGCTGGAATGATTTGAAATGACTACGTTACTACATTTTTTTCTATGCACAATTATCATCCAAATGATATTCCTGTATATAATTAGTCGTTATCCTTCCGAAAGAACTTACCAAAGTTCTTGAAGTTTTCATTGAGCTTGCTGACATGGTTTTCACCGTTAAGAGCAAGTTCACGCAAGTTCTTTTCGAGGTTGTTCATTTTCACGGGCAAGAGTTTTGGTGATTTAAAATCGGATATGTCGGCAGATGATGCGCCCAGACCGGTATGTTGAGCCGACAATTCTTCATCTTCAATCGCCGAGAGAAGTGAAGACTGCGTAATCAACAGGTTGTCATCTAACGTGAGTTGAAGCTGAAAGTTTTCAATGTACTTCCTCTGCTCTGGTTTCTCGATGCTTTTTAAATTGAGGACCTTGACGAAATTGGAAACTGATTTATCGTTGATATATTTAAAGTAGTTTTCAATCAAGTTTTCAACGGGGACAGCCGGGGTCATTAGCAAGTGTAATAGCGAATCCAAAAGCTCGAATTGGTTGTTGACATGCTTTGTATACAATTTCGAAGGTTGGAGATCTTTGTGTGTAGATTCATCATAATTGGTATCCGAATACAAAGGGAACTTCAGAGCAATCTTGCGCACGAAAGCCGCATCTTTGACAATCTGTTCCAAGTTCAGGGCCGAAAGTGGCTTGACATACTTCAAGTTGTTAGCCCAAGTGTTAACCAACATCTCGACAAGCTTATCGTTGAAATTACGTATATAACTGTCTCTAATAATCAACGGCAAGATAAACCTAAGGTTATCCATAATCAATACCTTTTTGAAGTCATAGACGTAGCTAGATAACTCGTCGTCCTCAATATACAGATCGCGCCAATTGTAGTTGATAAACAGTCTCCAATATAATTTCAATTCGTTCAGTATTTTCACTAGAAGTAATGATATTGATTGGGTAATGATTTTGTAGTAAGCATCCTTGACGTTTTCAAACGATGGAAGCTTTGGTTTATATGCCGGCTTGATCAAATTGGTAAACTTATCATTTAAATCATCGATATTATTTATGATGTAATCGCCCGTATTAAGCAACATCGTGAGATATTTCAAAGGTTCTAATCCCACTCCTAATTCTTCTTCATTACGAGGCATTATCGGGAGCAAAACTTTCGAATGGTATTCATAAAGATTTTTGATAAAAAGTTGCGCCACATCGATCAAGATTTCACCATTCGATAACTTGAGGATTTGAGTCAAAACTTTTTGCAAGTTCTTGAAAAGTTCTATTGAAGAGTTAGCGATATTTGGAACATTATTGATCTTCAACACTGTGAAGAAATCGTGTTGGTCTGCCAGCAGATCTTGAAATTCGGAAGGGAGTTGAGTCCCACTTAAAAACTCCATTGTCTTTGAAGATAAAAACTTATCTTGTTCTGCGATCCAAATTTTTAGATATGGTTCAAACACAACACTGATGATTTGGTTGAAATCTGATGTCTTGAATTTGTCATTTAGTTTTTTTTCAAACTCCAAGGTTGTCATCAAGTTTTCGAGCAAGATTTTAGAGTCCATATTGCGTCTATTAAGTAAAGTAATCAAGTCTTGGTTTGTGATTTTGCAAAAGATCTTAGTGAGTTCGAGGTCTATGTTCCAATTAGCTGGAAACACTTTCTTATGGTATTTCAGTTGAATCGATTTGAGGGTATTATTCTCAAAATAAAGATATCTTCTATTCAAGTTCTCTAACGAACCAGCTTCTTCGAAGCTATTGAAGATCAGCGAGATGTCTTTGAGCTGCGAATCGTAGAACCAATTCAACAACTTGTCCTTGTACTTAACGTCTATCAATTCCAATATCTGTGCGCCATATATCAATGTCTCGTTACTTTCAGGTGTGGTGCGGCCAATGAAATCTTCGTAATCGGCGAATATATCGTCAATTAACTTTGTTTGGGTCGCTGAAATCATTAAATGGATCTGATTGATTTCATCGACAGACTTGTAGGGTTTGAAAAAAGTGAGGAGCTCTCGGATGACTCCAAGGTATTGGAGAATTTCTTTATATTCATGCGAAGGAATTGCTTCTGAAAGAGTGTTATAAGCATTGACAAGCATCTGGAGTCTTTTGAGAATAGTCATTGAAAGAACCAAGTTCTTCTTATATTGATCTAATTTTTGTATCAGCGAGGTCATGTGGGTGATTGAAGATTGTATCTGAGAGGAACTCGACTTTAACTGGCTGATTTCGACGATTAATTGAGTGACATCCTTATCTAAAGTGTTGTGCAGCACTTGATTGTACGAGGCGATATCATTGCTGATCTGGACGTTCAATTGCTGCTTGTACTGCCTTATGTGTTGCAAGAGGTCCGGCAACTCTTTGAGTGCGGCAGGCGAGTTGAACAAGTCATGGAGCTGACTAGCCGGGTTGTATTGCGAGGAGGCCATAGTTGTTGGTGGGTAGAAAATATGTTGGCATAGTCGAAATTTTAAATCACTGCGCTACCAATGTAGCGCTACCAGGCTTACCAAAGTATTCATATAATTAGATTTAGTTACACAATCTTATTATAGAAACTTCTTTAAGACAATTAGTCAATCGCTGCTCTTTTTGGAAATTCTGTTGTTTTGGTGGGGTAGTACTCGACATGATTGCAGACTTACAAAATAAACAGAAACACTCTAATCGACCAGATCTATAAAGTGAAAAATGGTTTGGGGTCAACTTGACAGAGCTCAGAGATGCATACCTGTTTGTGATATTTCCTCGGCAGACTGTCGGAGTTGGACGGCTTTGTACAAGTACGCCATATTGGGAGATTGCCTCAATGCGAGTTCCCGAAGTGGAAATTTATTCAGGCAAAAAGCGAGCTCAATTACCCCCAAATTTCCGCATTTGGCAATTCAAGTGTTTGTACCAATTCTATCGAACCTCTCCAAGATGGTTTACTCAGGTAACTCCACTAAAGAGCTTCTACTTTATATAAACCGACATCATTGCACATTTGAAATCGTTTAAAAAAGTAAATCTCATTCATATTATTTGCAAAAGGTTAACACATTTAAAGGATACGCTTATTTTCACTAATTAGCGAAAAAAAAGGTGAAATCAGCAAATATTTACCAATAAACAAACAAAAAAAACCAGAAACTTTTAAACCTGTGTTTCTTTTCCATCTATGGCCCGCTTCAAGTTTGGTAGTAAGAGGAAGAAGAACGCTAATACGAACGACGAGACGTCATCGGTTACCAGTGAGAAAGTGAACAGAGCTTCGGCATATATACCAAAGACACACGACATGATAAATCCGATTCACGCAGAAAACCACGCAGTTCCAGTCGGTTCGATCAATGGCGCGTCCTCGAATGGGGTCGCATCCACACAAGGCGCTGCATCTGCAACTGTAGCCGCAAATGGTGCAGGTCATGTGGCACTCACATCGAGCACTCCAGGCGGCACACCATGGAAGCGCTTTAAAGTCTTCAACTCCCCATTCCCTCGTTACCGTCATGCCGCCTCCACCATCCTGTCCGAAAAAAGCGAGATTTTTTTGATGGGTGGCCTTAAGGAAGGCTCGGTGTTTGGTGACACATGGAAAATTGTCCCCACCGAAGGCTCTGACGGTGACACTTTACGCTACGTTGCACACTCAATCGATGTAGCAAACCTTAATAATCCACCAGCAAGAGTGGGACACTCGGCAGTCCTTTGTGGCAATGCCTTTATTGTGTTTGGCGGTGACACCGTCGACACCGACTTTAACGGCTTTCCAGATAACAATTTCTACTTGTTTAACATCAACAACAACAAGTACACGATTCCAAGCCATATTTTGAACAAGCCCAATGGGCGCTACGGCCACACTGTGGGGGTCATCTCGTTAAACAACACCTCGTCACGACTCTATCTTTTCGGTGGCCAGCTTGAAAATGATGTTTTCAACGACTTGTACTATTTTGAACTCAACACTTTCAAGCTGTCAAAAGCACGGTGGGAATTGGTTGAGCCGCTCAACAATTTCAAGCCTCCACCACTCACGAACCACTCCATTTCGGTCTATAAAAACAAGATGTATATTTTCGGAGGGGTGTATAATAATGAGCGTGTGCTGAATGATGTTTGGAGTTATGACGCTCTCGTCAACAAGTGGAGTCAAATTTCAACCTCGGGGACGGTTCCACTCCCGGTCAACGAGCACTCGCTGTGTATTGTCAACGATAAATTGTACGTTTACGGTGGGAACGACTTTAGTGGTGTGATCTATAACTCACTTTATGTGTTGGACTTGCATACTTGCGTGTGGTCAAAGTTGCCTGATGGAATTGCCTCTGGGCCTGGGCCAAGATGCGGGCACTCGATGTCGTATTTGCCCAAATATAATAAGATAGTGATTATGGGCGGTGATAAGAATGATTATGTGGTGGAAGACCCATCCAATTTCGACACATTTGAGGAATTCAATGGCGAGGAAGTGGGTACAATGATTTATGAGTTAGATGTTGATTCAGTTGATCGATTTTTGGTGAATGAAGCTGCATCGGGAGTTGTTTCCGAAAACGTGCTTGCTCCACCCAAGAAATTGGCGGCCCTGGCACGTCCTGATGATAACCCAATGTATGAACGTCATGCACGTTCACATTCTGCTGGGTTGGATGATTTCCGCACTCCCGCTGCTTCTCCCGACCGTGTGGGCGGTAGACGCCAGCTGACTGACCATGTTGCGCACGCGCTTGATATGGGAGGTGCAACAGCTGCCGCTACTGCTATCGCTCCTTTCGATAAATTGGTGCCACCAAGCGAATCGACACACGTTGAAGTGAAGCAAGAACAAACACCAAAGTCGGAGCAGTCTTACCATAATGGCCACGCGCTGCTCTTGGACAACTATAATTACGTCGACTCGACCGAATTATTGAAACACGAAGAACCGGCAACTTTGGACACAACTGCAGCCGCCAGGTCTCCTCCAGCTGAAGACGCTCGCGTTAAGAAACTCGTTGGCGAACTTACGGCCGAACTCAATTCCCTCAGAGCCTCAACAAAGGCCGAAATGCAAAACGCCACTGAACGTATCGAACACTTGCAAGAACAAAACTCGAGTCTCGAATCTGCTTCTGATTCCTACGAAAAGAGATTGCAAGAAAAGGACGCACTTATTGCCGAGCTTAAGGGTTCAATCGATCCCCGTTCGCTAGAAATCACCGATGAAGATGCAGCATCCACAAACACATCAGTCAGAGGTGTCAATATATCCGAATTGTCTCGCTATAAACTCGAACGCTTGGAATTGAACAATAAGCTTCTTTACTCTGAACAAGAAAATGCCCGTCTCAACGCCAAATTCGCTACCTTTGAGCCTTTTATGCAGAATCAGATTGGTGACTTGTCGAAATTCCAAAAGATCATAAAGGCACAAGAAGAAAAGATCGCCAAATTAACGGCTCAAGTCAAGGACGAACAAGTTTTGCACATGCAAATCAACGAATGGAGAACAAAGCACGAAAACTTGGCATTGGAATTCGAAAATTACAGGAGTATTTATGCAGATGACGACATTTCGGACGTTGAAGAAGAAGAGCATTCGGTTGACCCTACAATCGCGGGTGATAACAAGTCAATTATGACCTCCGCCACCGGTAGACGTACAAGAAAGGATATTTCAACACATTTGGAAAGTTTGGTGCAGATCTGGAATTCTAAGAATCTGGCTGAACCTACCGGTGCGGATTTAGGTGCCTCCACTGACGACTCGGCGATTATTGCCAAATTACAAAAACAAGTTGATGATTTACTCATCGTAAGTAAAGCCAATGACACAAAATCGGCCAGCGAAATATCTAGGTTGCAAGAAGAACTCGGAGATAAACTCAACAGCTTAAAGACGTTTGAGGAGAACTACAGAGATGCCTTGCAACTGGTCAACAATACAAGTAAGGCACTCAGACTCAATGAAGATGAGTCGAAAAACCAGAAGTCGCAGATTGAAAAGTTGGTCAAGGAAAACAATGAGTTGAACTTATTCATGAAGGCTTCAAAGAGACAGAGTTCACGTGCGGGTGCAAGTGGGTCAAACTCGCCAATGGGACTCCTGCTGCCCTCTATCCCCAATGCAATCACTGAAGAAGACGAAGATGTTGATGAAGGCGCTGCTCTTAATATTGCTCACTACAACATGAAGGTTCAAGACTTGGAAGCTGACTTGTATATTTTGAAACAAGAACGTGACACCTTGAAGGATAACGTCACCTCGTTGCAAAAACAACTCTATTTGGTCAAAGCCAATGCTTAATGTGCATTAGAATAAATGAAATGAAAAGTAAATAAAAAAGATACTGTAATGGCCATCCCCACTATTGTCCCCATGCTTCTATTCTTGTCCTTTGACGACTGTTTTCCTTTTTTTAGACGGTCTCTCCTTGATTACGTAATCGATCCGCCACTATTTAAACACCTCTCCCACTTTGGTCATCCTCTTATTCTTACATAGCCCAAGATGAATAAGTTCAACGATAAGATTAATGAACTCAAAGATCAAATCGAGCTCGCTAAAACAAACTATTTTGAAATCAAAAAAGTCCATGACTTAAAGCAGGATGAATTGATTCAAAAAGAATATCAACTCCGAGCTTTGGAAACCAAGAATAGGTTCTTGTCTGATAGTTTGGAGAAAAATACGGTCAACTACAACGAATACGCTGACCAATTGAAGATAGCAACTGAGAAGGTTGCTAAGTTCAGCCTTTTACAAAAGGAGTTCGAAGATCAAATCGGTAAATTGGAATCGCAATATGATGAGTTGGTAATCGAATATTCCAAAGTAAAGGAGGAATTAAGAGATATTCATCAGCTTCTAGATGGAGCATAATTATTTAATTAACTGGAATTTTCCAATTGGGTTTCCTTTTCCCCACAAATCTCTTGCATTTATTTGTCATAAATTTTTCGCATCTTTTAGCATTACAAAAAAATTAATTATAATTAATTGGTACCCGTACCAATCATTTTAAACTTGTATTAACTATATAAAGTCATTTCAGTACCTGTTCAGTCTCCACAGGATCATGATATAAGTCATCTTCGTCAATATCGTTATTTTTATCTTGTTCATCATAGTGAGGCGTGAAAAATTGGAATGATGGAGTTGCAACATCTTGATATGTTTGTTGCTCGGGCTCATCCTCTTTCTGAGTCTCCTCTAAAGCTGTAGCGTTGATAGTTCCTTCCTCTTCGGACTCTTCAGGAACCATTGGAACCCTCAAGATTGTTTCTTCTTCATCTTCATCTAAGGGTGGTGCCGAAGGTAATAGACTTGACTCATGTGCGCGCATACGATCTTTTTCAGACATTGATTCTTGTTGAGCAGTGACTTGATCATATTGTGGAATATGGGAAGGAGGTGAAGCAGGTTCATATGGCGGTGTGATATTATCTGGTGATGGTGGAAGTGAGGAATGTAACCATGAGTTTGTTTGTCCTACAGGAGAAACAATAGGTGTTTGGGCGGCTTGAAGATTTCTTGTACGAGGAGAGACTGCTGCACCACTGTTGGTCAGAGCTCTTCTCGCTGTAGAAGCAGCACCGGTACTTGCAGTAGGTTCCGATCTATGCGTTCCAATGATCACTTCGGTTGTCAATTGTAAAAACTTCTTCAGTCTCTTAAATTTATCTGTATTAATGAATCCAAGACGCTCCTTTTGATGGAATTGGTTAGATGAGTAATTAAAAATGTCTTCTTGACCATTTTCTTTATTTCTGTGAGTGCGTGATGACTCCGACTCATCGATCGAAAGAGATTTCCCCAGCAAATTTATCAATACTTCCACAAAATACTGAAATGAAACGAGTGGACACCCAACAATCGTTGGAAATGCATCTGCTGGCACACGTACACTTGTATTTATATCGGATTGGAAAGTATATGGATCAACATAAAGTGGAATAATCAGTTGTTGTAAATCTTTACGGAACGATTCAAAAAGTCCATTTTGACCATTCTCTAATCTGCAAACACGTACAAAGGTAACGATTATACCGTTTGTATCTTGAATTTTTTTTAAATGGTTGATGTTTAATTTTACAGGGATTAATTCACCGCGGAGATACCCGCGTTGTGGGAGTTCCAACGAAACCTTAATTGTTTCGCAGTTTTTGGCAAGAACCGAAGAGTTCAGCGAGGTTGCTGAAGCTGCTGCGGGTATTGGAACAGGGCCAGCCGAAGACGAAGTCGAAGGCGTATTCGGAGATATCGCGGAAACACCAACAGAGACTGGAGCCAGTGGAATTGTCGACAGAACTTCAGTTGGTGATGAATGCTCGGG
The DNA here is from genome assembly GCA_030582715.1 of Kodamaea sp. yHQL449. NCBI lineage: Eukaryota > Fungi > Ascomycota > Pichiomycetes > Serinales > Debaryomycetaceae > Kodamaea > Kodamaea sp. yHQL449. Next base: position 219,451 of record JAJMGT010000014.1, on the reverse strand, counting down.
ACTCGTTGGATTTTGAGTACTGTTTGATGGTGTCGGTACACTTATAGTCAGAAAATTTTCAAAATTATCAGAGTTATTTGAAGACATCGTACTAAACGTATTGGTAGACGTTGCCAGCTGAGTTCGTGAGAGTCTTTTGTTCGATTCTTTCATTGATTGCAGCAGAACCAGCTGTTGGTAATTATGCGTTCTTGGGTCCTTGATAATCAAGCGCTTCGCCTTTGGTGGTGGTAGTTTTGTTACATCTATTGGACTGATCAAGTTTATTATCTTTTCATATGAATGAAAAGTATTATGCAAGTTTTTGATATTTTTTTTGCCGAAAATTGACGATACATGTTCCTGAGATGTTGAATTGGAAGTACAGGTATCCAAATCGGTTCCTTCTGTGAAGGATGATGCATTGGAGATAGAAGTACGCAAAACATAACTGATCGAGCCTTTTCCAAAATCAATCAGTGTGAAGATGCGTTTATTTGGTAATTTGACAATAAATGGAAACCTATGTTCACCTTTATATAATCCATTAGGGGATTCATCATCATTTCCATTATTTGGTGATTCTCCACCATATATTTTGATCGTGTGATTGAATAACTGATGCTTAATCGGCCTTAATTTCAGGTGTGAAGAAGCATTTATTTTGACGTAACCAATAAGTGATAATGATATAACAATATTAGCCAAATTCTTCTTTGAAATAAGGATAATTTGACCCGAAACTTCATCTTCTGGGATCCAACTTTTATGGGGATCATCCAACGATATATAAAAATCTTCCACCGAAGTAAAATCTAACTTAAGGTTCGAAGCAAAATTCAACATCAGACCCGTATTATATTCAACAGTTCTTGGATTAGAATTTGACCCACTTTCGCGGCGTTGTTGGTGGGAACTGGTGACATTATTATCGCCACTGTTCGAGAGAAACTTCGAACTGGGGATAATCTTTGACATTGCCCGCCTCATCGTGCCCACTTATAATATGTTGTAACTTCTTCTATTGCCTAAAGTGGTGGCTGTAATGATGGTTGATTGTTTTGTTGTAAAAAGACAAACTAAATCTAAATTATTTGTTAAAAAAATGTAGGTAAAGGCTTTATTGAGCGATTTTTTCTCTCACTAAAATTAGAATCAAAAATTATTTAAGCCATATAAAAGCCATAATTGTTTCGTAGGCTTAAATCGGGAAAGTTGGAAGGTACATCCGAAAGCAATTATGAGCGGTTGGCTTTTATGTACATTATTAGATCAAGAATAGGTATGTAATTTTGATTAATATTTAAGATTAGTCGAGTTATCATGTCTTCACGTGAGTGCACACGTGCGTTGGTTTTGATAGTTAAGAACGATGAAAGACAGAAAATGCACATTCGCCTAAGTCTTTGTTCAAGAAAAAGTGGAATCAGATCCAAGAAATTGAGATTTGACAGCCTTAAACAAAGCTTGTCTGATGAAACTACGACGTCTAATATCAATCTACGAAGATTTAGCGAAGAAAAATAAGAGGAATTGCATAAAAATTACGATATCGAAAAGATAGCAAGTGTGAGGTGGGGTATTATTAAAATTACCAACATTTTACTTTATTTTTCTAATAACAATTGTTCGTCAAGATCATCAGATTTTAGCTTCACCGATTACCACTATTTTTTCGCTTCCACTATTCTCGGTAAGATTTTAATTTGTGCGACTCAGAGTAAATTTTATCTGATCGATCACTAAAAGATCTGCACGATAAATAATTTCAGGGACTAGTTTGAAAATATCTATACTCTACTTTTTTTGTTCTACTGATTTCTTTCTTATCAAATTACTCTTTATTAATAATATACAAATGGGGGTGTTGTGTGCAAATTATACTAACAAATTTAGTCAAAGGTCTTCTTGGTACCCTTGAACTCGGCAGCATTTGGAGCTCTCGATGGAGTGGCAGATCTTTCACGACCACCGAATCCACCTCTACCACCAAAGTCACCTCTACCACCTCTGCCACCAAAGTCGCCTCTGCCACCTCTACCACCAAAGTCGCCTCTGCCACCTCTGCCACCAAAGCCACCTCTACCACCAGCTGGAGGTTCTCTTGGGGTTGAGAAGTCCAATCTACATGGTCTACCTTCAATGTATTCACCGTTCAAGGCGTTCAAAGCGGATTGTGCTTCTTCAACAGAGGAGAATTGGACGTAACCGAAACCCTTTGGTTGTTGGGTGTCTGGGTGAGTTGGAACTCTACAAGAAACAATCGAACCGTAATCACCAAAAATTTGGAACAAGTTATCTCTTTGAGCATTGAATGACAAGTTACCAACGAACAAAGTGTCGGATGGAGCACTTGGGCTGTCACCATATTGCTTAGCTCTGTCGTTTGGCTTGGTGGTATGTTGCTTACCAGTGGACATATCCAAATTGATTGGTCTACCATCCATTTCACGACCTTGGTATTCTTGCAAAGCCTTTTCAGCGTGAGCCTTGGTTTCAAAATCAACGTAACCGTAACCTCTGGACTTACCGGTGGCTCTTTCCATAATGACACGAGCACTAACAACACCACCAAGAGGTTCGAATTCACGCTTTAACCAATCGTCATCAATGTTCCATGATAATCTACCAACGAACAAAGTACCTGGTTCTTCATCGGTCTTGGCCTTCTTGGCTGGAGATTCAGATGATTCTTCTTCGTTAGCACGCTTCTTACTTGGTTCTTCGGTTGATTCCTTTGATTCAGATGATTCTTCAGAGTCGGATTCGGAATCAGAAGAGGAAGAGTCAGAGTCAGAAGAGTCAGAGTCGGAAGAGGAAGAGTCGGAATCAGATTCAGAAGAAGAAGAGTCGGATGATTCTTCTTTCTTTTCTTCTTTCTTTTCGGTCTTCTTTTCGGCCTTCTTTTCAGTCTTCTTTTCAGTCTTCTTTTCAGTCTTCTTTTCTTCCTTCTTTTCTACCTTCTTTTCTTCCTTCTTTTCTTCTTCAGATTCAGATTCAGAATCAGAAGAGGAGTCAGAAGATGAAGATGAAGATTCACTGTCAGAAGAATCAGATTCGGATTCAGATTCGCTCGATGAGGAAGAAGATTCGGATTCAGAAGATTCAACCTTCTTCTTTTCTTCTTCAACCTTCTTTACCTTCTTGGACTTCTTGTCAACAACCTTAGCAGATTTAGCCATCTTTGATAATATATTTATAAATTGATTGGTTATACAAACTTTTTAGGAAAAAGGATATAATTGGGAGTTATCTCTTTATGTAGTTTTTTTTCAGTGCTACATTTTTACTAGCACATCCCCATCCCATCGCGAAAATTCTCACGAGCAAAAAAGTGAAAAAAGAAAGCAAAAATGGTTGGAAAAAAAAAAAAGAAATACATTTGGGACAGACTGTTTAAGAGTATATCATATCTAAAAGAGTAGTGATATTACCCTAATAATAGAGGAATTGAGACCTCGCAATTTCCAAGAAACAAAAGGCGAGATATAGAGGTATTCTATGTCTTGTAAGGAAGGTTTCCCCATTAGATTTTCGCTGCTTTTTGTCTTGTATTAGTTGCCTTTCCCCGGTTTACTTGGTAAAAAAAGAGCAATACCAGCAATCAGTATAAAGTACAAAGCAAACTTCTAATCACGAGCGATTTGTTAGCTGATTCTACACGTGATTGATATTGATAACAATCAAAAAGCAAGAGGGGAAAAATCAAAGATTACTCATATTTAATTTTTTTTTTTTTGCCCTGAATTCGGGCCTTTTGCGGCCTGTCTCTATGACCGATTTCGTCAGCTAATACATGCGTGTATAAATTTCAGTAGTTCCCCAACTTTTCAAAAAATTCATAAACCATTTATCCCTTTTTTAAAAAGTATACCAATAACACCGGTTTTCCGTTTCAAGATGTTTAGAGCCAGATCTGTGTTCAGAAAAGTTGCCTTTACCACCACTGTGAAAGGTGGTGTAAGTGTTAGATTCGCTCTGAGAATGCCACCCGTTAAATTATCCTATAAGAATATGCTCAAGGACCCTTCTACTAAATATAAACAATTCAAAGGTATCGATTTACCAAATAGAACTTGGCCCAACAAGAGAATCACGAAAGCTCCACGTTGGCTTTCGACAGATTTAAGAGATGGAAATCAGTCTCTTCCAGATCCAATGTCTATTGCTGAAAAAAAGGAATATTTCAACAAATTAGTTGAAATAGGGTTCAAAGAAATCGAAGTCAGTTTCCCATCTGCTTCTCAAACTGATTTTGACTTCACTAGATATGCCGTTGAAAATGCTCCAGAAGACGTATCGATCCAGGTTTTGACCCAATCAAGAGAACCATTGATTAGAAGAACCGTTGAATCTGTTAAAGGTGCCAAACATGCTATCATACATACTTACTTGGCTACATCCGATGTGTTCCGTGATGTTGTCTTCAATATGTCGCAAGAAGATGCTGTTAACAAGGCTATTGAAACGACTAGATTAATCAGATCTTTAACTAAAGATGATCCTGAAATGCAAGAAACCAAGTGGACCTTGGAATTTTCTCCAGAATGTTTCTCGGATACACCAACTGATTTCGCTGTTGCTATTTGTGAAGCTGTTAAGAAGGAATGGGAACCTACTGTCGAAAACCCAATGATTTTCAATTTGCCTGCCACTGTCGAAGTTGCTGGTCCAAACGTATATGCTGACCAAATTGAATATTTCTGTAACAATATTACCGAACGTGAAAAAATTTGTGTTTCTGTCCATTGTCATAATGATCGTGGTTGTGGTGTTGCAGCCACTGAGTTAGGTGTTCTTGCCGGTGCTGACCGTGTTGAAGGTTGTTTATTCGGTAACGGTGAAAGAACCGGTAATGTTGATTTAGTCACCGTTGCCTTAAACATGTACACCCATGGTATTTCTCCGGAATTAGACTTCAGTGATTTGGAGTCGATTATCGACGTCACTGAAAGATGTAACAAGATCCATACTCACCCAAGAGCTCCATATGGTGGTTCTCTTGTTGTTAGTGCCTTCAGTGGTTCGCATCAAGATGCTATCAAGAAAGGTTTTTCGAAGATGGAACAAAGACAACAAAAGGAATGGAGTATTCCATACTTGCCATTAGATCCTAAAGATATTGGTAGATCCTATGAAGCTGTTATCAGGGTCAACTCGCAATCGGGTAAAGGTGGTACTGCCTGGATCATTCTCCGTTCGCTTGGTTTAGACTTACCAAGACAATTACAAGTCACTTTCTCTAACCTTGTACAAACTCAAGCCGATTCTGTTGGCAGAGAATTGAAAGCGGATGAAATTTCAAACTTATTCAAACAAGAATTTTTAAAGAATTCCCAAATTCAATTGGAAGATTTTGAAATCAGTAAGATTAAGAACTCCACTACTGATAATGACCGTCAAATCTCGGTTGAACTTGCAACTAAAAACGGAAAGGTCACTACCGAAGGTAAGGGGAATGGTCCAATTTCTGCTTTCTTGGATGCCTTGACTTCCAAGTTTGGCACACATTTCGAAGTTGTCAACTATAATGAGCACATGGTTGGTACCGGTTCCCAAAGTAAAGCTGCTACTTATGTTGAATTAAGCTATATCAATAGTCATGGAAAACAAGTTAAACAATGGGGTTGCGGTATAAATAGTGATGTCTCGCAATCTTCTTTTGAAGCTATTTTATCGGTCGTCAATGTTTTAGTCGAAAGAGGTGAAATTAAATTCTAAATAGTCTACAATATGTATGTTAGCTAGTCTATAAAATGTATTGATATATAACTAAATGTATTTTATTCTTCAATATCTATTTTCGCAGCCATTTGAAATTGTGTAATCAAATATTTTTGTCTTACACGTGCCTAGGGCTTGTACCCTAACGTGGGTGCTGACCAAAAAAACAAGTTATCTGAGTAACATCCATACTACAATATATAATGAGCTGTTATACGCAGGAGTTTATTCATTCACAATTTTTTATTCTTTTTTCACTCAAAATTTTTCGCGCATCACTAAGACTCACACAAACCGGAAATCATAGCGATTTTGAATTTAGTGTTGGTGTAACTCTGCGGGAAAATCTCTTCGAACTGGGAAAAAAAAAGTTGATATTCTAAAAAACTTCTTCTCTCTTGTTAAAAATTTTTGTATAGTGTTCTATCAAAACAACAGAATAACCATGTCTACCTTCGAACAAGTTGTTGTTATTGACGGTAAGGGCCATTTGTTAGGTCGTTTAGCCTCCATCGTTGCCAAGCAATTATTGAACGGTCAAAAGATTGTTGTCGTCAGATGTGAAGCTTTAAACATTTCTGGTGAATTTTTCAGAAACAAGCTTAAGTACCACGACTACTTGAGAAAGGCCACCAGATTCAACAAGACTCACGGTCCATTCCACTTCAGAGCCCCATCCAGAATCTTGTACAAGGCTATCAGAGGTATGATTCCTCACAAGACTGCCAGAGGTAAGGCTGCTTTGGAAAGACTTAAGGTCTTTGAAGGTGTCCCACCACCATACGACAAGAAGAAGAGAGTCGTTGTTCCACAAGCTTTGAGAGTCTTGAGATTGAAGCAAGGTAGAAAGTACACCACTGTCGGTAAGTTGTCTTCTGCTGTCGGCTGGAAGTACGAATCTGTCGTTGACAAGTTGGAAGAAAAGAGAAAGTTGAAGTCTGCTGAATACTACGCCAAGAAGGCTGCTTTGGTTAAGAAGGCTGCTCAAGCTAAGGAATCCATTGCTGAATCCGACGTTGCTAAGCAATTGGCTACTTTCGGTTACTAAGTAATCTTTTTTATATGTATAAATAAAAAAAAGGAAAATTCCAAGGAGAGAATAAATGTTAGCTCCAGTTCTATTTAAATTACTTAATGTTGTCTTATTCTTTCTTTTTCACTTTTTTTGGTTATATATTTAGAAGTCCCCCACCACCACACATCTCGTTTTAATACACAAATTTTGTAAAGCTTACTTGTAGATAAAAATGACTCTTCATTTGGTTTTTTTATGATAAAAAAAACTATTTTTATTATGTAATATTTGTCATTATAAAATTCCTTTTTCTGTAAACTTTAGATTTCATCTATAATGTGTCTCTATGCAGTAACTTGTTGTAGTAATTTTGACTTCGTATATCGGTTAAGAAATAGTACAACTCGGCATGGCAATATTTAATTTGAGATTTTGGTAGTTGCATAGAAAGTGATTAGGAAAGAGAAAAAGGAAAGCAAGTTTGAACGGTGTAGAAATGTAATTGTTAAGTTTAGTCTCTCTTGGTTATCATGAAGAGCTCGGAACATCCCAATTGCGCCAAGTTTTGAGAGCAAATTTGTAAGGTTTTAGATGCTAATGATCAATGTGGACTATCGGACGCCAAAAAGGCTTGATTGATGTTGGTTTTAGTTGAATATATCACTCAACTACTAGTCAACGTACGATAAATTTGAAAATTAAGATAGAAGTGGAGGGTTGGCCGAGTGGTCTAAGGCGCCAGGGTAAGGTCCTGGTCTCTTCGGAGGCGCGAGTTCGAACCTCGCATCCTTCACCATTTCTAATTTTCTTTGGTTCTATGGTCTAGCGGTATGACGTCTCTTTCACTCAGAGAAGGCCTCGAGTTCGATCCTCGATGGAATCATGAGAATTACTTTTTGCCACTAGTTTATGAGGTCGTTCTCATGATTTTTTTTGATTGTAATTGCATTTTATAGAGTCTATTGTATACAGGATTATTCAGGTATTGAGTACAAAATCAATCGCTATTTTTCAAACCCATAACCCATTACGATATTCTCATTATAAATGACAAATGATCTACTATGCTGTTGCACGTGGGTTGGTGACGGGAATTTTCACTGATTGGCAAGTATGTAAACCGTTTGTTCTGGGGCTCACAAATTCAGTCTTTCGAAAATTCAAAAATTTGGACCAGGCTACTGAGTTTTTGGCAAAATCAAGAAGAGTTCTCGATAATGAACATCCAGGAGAGTTAAACGAGCACAATTTAAGGTTGGTGCGGCTCTTGGTGGCCGACTTCAAGCTGTTTTTGACCACTGACAACGAGGGAATCGGAGCCAACGTGATTAAACATAAAGTTGAAGTGATCAATGAAATGTTTTCCAACCTCGAGAGTGGTGTTGATTTGGTCAAAGGGGAGTTGAAGCAGAAATTGATGAGCCAGGTAGACGTTGAGAAGAAACAGATAAATGATGATGTCACTAAACTAGAGGCAGAATTGGCCGAAGCGCAAAAATTGGTGGCCATGAAGTATGGGCAGTTACAAGAAGCGAAACTAAAGGCTTTGAAGCTTGGAAATCGTGAATATGAAGCATTCTCTGAACTTCCGCGTGGCTTAAAGTCGTCAAATAAAGATTCACAGCTCTTAGCTGAGCTCTATAAACTCCGATTAGAAACTATGAAAGTCAGAAGAATGGCGTACTTGAAGGCAGGAATGTTGACTCCGGATGAAGCAATTGAAGAAGAGAGGAGCGAACTTGAAGCAATCGAAAGAAAAGAAGAAAAACTTGATGTAAAAGCCATTTACGAGCAAGTTGAGATCGAATTGGCCAAGAAGGTCGAAGTGAAGCCCAATAAAACATCGCAGTATACACATCATACTCGCTTGTTGCAAATCCATAACTTGAGGCATACAAACGTTTTATCAACGAGTAGTTGCATTGTTTACCCGCTGGAATTATTGACCCCATTCACATTCTACCAGCACGTCTATAAACGGCTTAAACAAAAAGTTAGGCCAGTTAAGCTCCACAACAAGATCAGACACAGTCCTGTTTCAGTTGGAAATACCCAAAACATGAATGTTTTAGTCAGACTAACAAAATCATTGGTGTTTTCTCCTCAGTTCAATTCACATACACTTTTGAATCAGGTAGATATAATGATGCAGATGGTAAGGTCCATAAACACTCGGCCACCCCTCATAGCAATGAAATCTTATAAAGAGGGTATTGAGCTGAAATTGATGTCTTTAAGACTCGAATCAAACAATATTTCAAAAGAGATTTCGTCACTACAAAGAGCCAAAATCGAGCTCGAAAACACTATGAGAAGATTGCTGGTAAAGCAGAAAGAATTGGAAAATAAGACCGATGAAGTCGATGTATTGCAAGAGCTACTTTTTCAAGCGGTCAAGAAGGGCGCTGAATCTCCCAAGTTTATTGGCCGACTAAAAATTGCACGTCAAGATGCAGACTTAACTAAGGAGCTGTTAAAACAAGATACGCTCAATATTTCAAAAGAAGAACAGGACGCCGAAAATGAAACTCGCTTGATAGTTTTCAAATTGAATGAAGCCGAGACTCGTCATATCAAAAACAAACTTGCAATCGAACAAGTGTTGTTAAAACAGGAAAAACTAAACGAGCAACTGAAAAATCTTGACTTCAAAATAAGTGCATATCTTCGTGTTAAAGCCAGTGCAGAAGAGATTTCACGTAAAGTGATTCAAATCCCTCAATTGGGGATCTCAAAACATTATACAACCGCCCCTGATATGTATTTTGAATGGACTTTTGATTTGAAAGCTCCACCCAAAATGTTTTATAGTGAAAAGCAGTATGATATAGAAACATTTCCCGTATATGTTGATGGCTCATTTAGACAAAGGATTCGTGACCATTTGGTTGGATATGGTGTATATTTCGGACATGATGATAAAAGAAATTCTGCAGTGCCATTGCATAATGCCGATAATGTGTTTGTGAACCGGCCCACAGCACAAAGGGCCGAATTGCTAGCTATGAAGCATGTTCTAGTCGAGATTGCAAACGAAATACATCAACAAAAAGTGATACAAAAATATGTAATCTATTCAGATTCACTTTTTTGTGTTGAAATGCTTTCACTGTTTGCAAATGAGTGGGTCCTTCAAAAATGGAAATCACCCACTACTGGGCAAGATATGATTGATCGTGATGTCATGGGTGATTGTGTTATTGTCTTTAATTACATCAACAAATACTACAAGCAGAAAGGATGGGGAACTCTCGAGATAAACCACATTCGGGCACATTCCGGAATAGAAGGTAATCTTATGGCTGATTTGCTAGCAAATTTAGCTGCTTTTAATATCAAGCGGATATGGGGAAAATGATACAAGATGAGTATCAATAGGTATGATGTCATAAATTTGGTACAAATCATAAACGGGCATACATTATAAATATATATCATAACTCATTAATTCGTGACTACAACTATTCAAACTACGTTGATAAACAATTGACGCAACGCGTTTCTTCCTTCTGAACGCTTCTTTTTCATTCTCCCAAAATACTTTGAAAACCCACGCAACGTCGATGACTTATCTATTGAGGTTTGTTTTTTCTGATGTTGCTGTGGCAATTGTTTAGCAACTGGTTGCTGCAAAAACGCTTCAAGATTAAAGTACTGATACACATTAGTGTTCAAATTGGGTGTATTTACAACAAGGTAGAACCGTTTGACGACACCAAAGTTGGGCAAATTCTGCAAAAGTTCGGCTTGTTTTGTCAGCATGAACAGATACTTTTGACCACAATGGATCAACTGTATTTGATTGACATAGATTGGGGCATTTTTTAGCGCTACCCCTAAGCTGAGTTGATTGTATAAAATATATACAATCAAATGGACAATACTGAGGTCATCAACCGATCCCAACTTTTTCTTAGCATGGGTGTTGACCAAATTTAGTACCAGGGAGAGCTTTATATATATTTGAGATTCGTTATGATGGATCACGACTTCTTCTTCTTTACGTTCTTCTTCATTTTCCTCATTCAGCAAACGATATTCGAGATATGTATTGAATAATTGGTTGTTATACTGGATGTTTGTGCTTTGCATCGTTGAGCATGAGTCGCATGGCGATATTATAGAAGTCATTTTTACTTATAATGATTTCATTCTCAAATTAACTAAAGGAATACTGATAGTATTTAAATCGGAATCTCGTTAATCAAAAAAATTGTCCGATTGTATGCATACGCGGAGTAAGTGGGGTGCTGAGTGGGGTTGGGGGGAAAAAAAAACGCCTAGTAAAGAAACGATCTTAAAAGGAGAAAAATCGGAGCGGTTGATTCGCTCAATGAAGCAATATTGCCCAATTTGGCATCACAAAACAAACGATCTCCCCACACTCTCCACACCGAAAAAATGCAACGCATTATGCACGTTAAAAGCTTTTTTTTGTGCCGTATAACAATGTGCACTATAATTTACGGTAGAACTGAGCAACTAAAAGTTGGTCCTTCTACATAGTGGGGCTAGATTTATCATTAGGGGGTTTCATTTATTATTCTAAATATAATCATAAATCATCTTTATAGAAATTTGATACTTTTTAAGCAAATATTCACTAAAATTATAAAGCCAATTGGCTTAGAAAAAAGTTTTCTTTTTTATCTAGCACCACTAAAGTTGATCCGACATCTCGGAACAAACGCGTGATCATCCGATTGATTTCATCTTCATTTGCGGTTGTTGCTTGTATGATCAGTTGAAAATCTTCAATAATAATGCGATCAGCCTCGCATTCGATCGCTTGAATGAGATAAACCAATTCGGTCAAATTATTTATCCGGTGGTACTCAACTTTTTTCAAAAGTGTTTCGAAGTCTTTTTGCCGCAGAATCGTTTCAATTAGCAAATCAGGTACTGTGATATTTATATAATGAACCTTATTTGAACTACGTATTTGGTTTATGGCTGCAGTCACCAAATCAGGATCGAATATATACATTAGATTAAATTAATTAAGTTTATTAAAAAAGGTAGGATAATTTTTTTTGTTGATTCTCATTTTTTTCTTTACAATTTGGAGTGGCCCAATTTTTTCCTTTCGGCAATGATTTCTTGAAGTTCAGGAGTAGCTTCCAATAACCCAAATCTTCTGTATTGTTTAACACATTCAGTCAAGGCAGCGCCTTCTTTATCTTCGATATGTTGAACAAATGCATCACCAACTTTTTCCAAATACTTGTAACTTAAATGAAGCTTACCATCAACCAATTTACCATCGCCATTTTCGACTTTTTCTTTGGTCAAAGGAGTATTGAAACCTTCACCATGACCCAAGTAAACACCCAAGTTTCTCAACTTGTCGAAAAGACCGGCTTGATGAGCCTCAACCATGCTACCATATTGTTTAATCTTGTAATCACGGTAGTAATCTTTATAATCATCAACGGTTGCCTTCTTTGAACCGGTCCAGCCCAATTCAAGTAATTCTTCACGAGTAATATTTAATTTAATACCTTTAGCACCAAATCTAAATAATTTAATTGGATTAAAAAGACCAGAATGAATTAACAAAAAGATAGCACCACATTTAATTAAATGGAAGGCAAAAAAAACACATTGGGCAGTAATCGATGAAGGTCCTGCTAAATCACTTAATAATGCATCAGCTATATTTTGTTGTTCAAAATAAACCGCCACTTTGGCTAATCCGATCGAAACTTGATTGGTCAAACAGATACCAGGGGTAGGACTGATAAAATCTGGTAAATCGGTGTATAACCAAACCAATAAGGCTGATACAAAAGCATAGAACCCGAAATCATTCGATTCCCATTGGGGAACAATCAACTGACCGGGCCAACAATGGTCCGAGACCTTGCTATGTAAGTCCTTGACTGGAACTAACCACTTGTTGACGTCATAATCGTAAAGAATAGATCCATCTTCGGTTAAGAAACCAGGCGCATTACATACTCTGAAGCCGATTGGCTTAGGGTTGTAGAACAAGTTTGGTCTGAGTGCAATTGGTAATGACTCAAAGATCTTGAATAAGTCAATAAATGTGGTTGAAGTTTTGATTTGAAAACAATAGTCCTTTTCCATATCATCATTGAAACGGACATAAATTTCAAGGTATGATTCTTCGGACTCGGCAACGCCGTCGAGAATCTGTTCGTCTGTGAGATGGTCGCTCATATTGCTATTCAATAGAAATGATATAATAAATATTTAACAATATTTTATAATTTATATCGGAAAAAATACGGCGAACAAACGTGTTCACTTTGAAAAGTTTTCATCCCCACGACTTTTACAACAAAAAAAACAAGAGACTAGTGTGTCTGTGTGGGGAGGGGGGCAAACCAGCGGGGAAACAAATGTTGAATAAATGGAGTGTATATAGAGGCACGGAAAAATTGCGAGAGACCAAACGACGAGTCTGCCAAAATAGCTCGTATATATACTGCAGAATTAAAAGATATATTTATCCTAAAGGAACTCGAATCGATCAAGTGCGCGTGCATAAATATGCTTATTAGGGCTTATTGCGACGCGAAAAGTTAGATGTCTAGATCCGATCTTCGTGTTACCCATTTGGGTCAAAAGATGGAGAAACCAAGGCGCAAAAAACCGCCTGCAATCAAAGTAAAGTACCCGATTACACAGTAACCTGCAACTGCAACAAACAAACAAGATACGGAGATTTAAAAAATATAATTGTTTGATTTCGGAGAACGAAGGTATTTTTAGAACTGAAAAATGCGCGAATTTTTTGCAGGTTCACTGAGAGCTGAGCCTATCTATTCTATAAAGTTGCACAAGCCTTGTTAAATTTGAACAAAAGGAGTTATTGAAGACTAAGTCGAGTTCATTTTAACGTTTCAACGTGTAACGCGACTTGAGGTGTCGATGATTTTCACATCATTTGAGAAGTTTCTCTCTTGGCATTATTTGACATCTTTTTTATGAAGGCGAGCCCGTGTATAGAGTATGTGCCCCTATACAGTAACGGCCAAATTACGTACGTAAATCTCGATCGAGTTTCTAGCTTGTATTAAAGTTACGCAACTATATTAAATCTCGGCATCGCTCATATACAATAAAGCGCAGCGCTTTACAATACAATCGGGTGACAGGAAATGATAATTCAACCCGGTTGATGGTCTTTGGTGCTGGTCTATTTTTGTTTACATTTTCTTTACAATCGTAAATAAATACAAGTCAAAAACAAAAAAAAAATAAAGTACAAAAAAGAAATTTAATTCAAAATGGACTAATTTTAACATTAAAAAAATTTTTCGCTCTCTAATTGGGCTTATTAAGAAACTGAATGATTACTTTTTGTGCGTTTTAGTGTAACCCTCGGGGCTTTGCCTACTCCCGTCGTGATTGCCCACTATTGTTTTGCAAAAGGGTGTTTGTTTTTATATAAATAGTTACAATTTCTCTTTATTTTACTATTGAATTTTTTTTTGTCTCTAGCAAAGTTTGATTACTTTAGTATAATGTTATTCAAAACCTTATTTTCTATAGCATCCGTGCTTGGCTCTGCTGTTGCAGCTTCCAACTCCACTTCTTCGTCGAGCTCTTCATCGAGTTCTTCTTCTGGTCTTCCAGAAATCGAAATTGTTGGTAACAAATTCTTTTTCTCCAACAATGGTTCCCAATTCTTAATGAGAGGTATTGCTTACCAACAAAACCCAGTCGACACCAACGCTTCCTTTGTCGATCCTTTGGCTGATCCAGTTGCTTGTAAGAGAGATATTCCTTACATGCAAGCTGTCGACACCAACATCATCAGAGTTTATGCTCTTAACTCAACAGCTGATCACTCCGAATGTATGCAAATGTTGACCGATGCTGGTATCTATGTCATTGCCGATTTGTCAGAACCATCATTGTCGATCAACAGAGACGACCCAGAATGGACCGTCGATTTGTTAGACAGATACACCTCTGTTGTCGATGAATTCCAAGCTTACTCAAACGTTTTGGGTTTCTTTGCTGGTAACGAAGTTACTAACGAAGTCAGTAACACCGATGCCTCGGCCTTCGTCAAGGCTGCCGTCAGAGACACAAAAGCGTACATCAAGGCTAAGAACTACAGATCCATTCCAGTCGGTTACTCTGCTAACGACGATACCGCTATCAGAGTCAGTCTTGCCGATTACTTTGCTTGTGGTTCTGAAGAAGAAAGAGCCGATTTCTTTGGTATTAACATGTACGAATGGTGTGGTGTTTCTTCTTTCCAAGAATCTGGTTACGCTAACATCACTTCTGAATATGAAAACTTGGGTATTCCAATCTTTTTCTCCGAATACGGTTGTAACAAGGTTCAACCAAGAGTTTTCCAAGAAGTTGGTACCATTTACTCGACCGAAATGACCGATGTCTGGTCCGGTGCTATTGTTTACATGTACTTCCAAGAAGCTAACGATTACGGTTTAGTTTCTGTCTCCGGTAACACTGTTTCTACCTTGGTTGATTACAACAACTACAAGTCTCAAATCCAAAGTATTAGTCCATCTTATGCTCAATCTTCTGATGTTGCCGCCTCTTCTATCTCCAATACCGCTTGTCCTACTGCCACCAACAACTGGGAAGCTTCTACCAACTTGCCACCAACTCCAGATCAAACTGTCTGTGACTGTATGGCCAACTCTTTGAGCTGTGTTGTTTCCGATAGTGTCAGCGCTGATGACTACAGTGACTTGTTCGGTGATGTTTGTGGTGATATCGATTGTTCCGGTATCTCTGGTAACGGTACCACCGGTTCTTACGGTGCCTTCTCTCCATGTTCAGACAAGCAAAGATTGAACTTTGTCTTGAACTTATACTACGAATCTCAAAACCTGGACTCCGGTGCTTGTGACTTCAACGGTTCTGCTTCTTTGAACAAGAGCCCAACCACTGCTTCTTCCTGTTCCGCTGTTCTCAAGTCTGCTGGTCCTTCTGGCTTGGGTACTGTGTCTGGTTCTATCGTTCTCACTGGTGGTTCCGCTACTAGCACCAATGCTGCTGCTACTGCCTCAGGTTCTAAGTCTTCTGGCTCTTCTAAGTCCAGTACTTCCAAGTCTAGTTCCAAGACTTCTTCTGCCAAGAAGAACGGTTCAAAGAATGGTGCCTCTTCTCAATTCGCTACCGACATTTCCACCAAGATCATGATGGTTGGTATTTCTTTCGGTTTGGGTATGAGTTTGATTTTCATGTAATGGTTATAGATAAATAAACAATTAAACGTATCAACTGAACAAAGCTATTATTAAGACAATCTAATTTTTGTATGCATTGGTGCAATATGTAGTGTTCCTAAAACTGAGTTTCATGAATATTTCAAAGCCGCTTAAAGTTTAAAAAAAAAGCCCCCATTTTCGACGCGAAATTAAGAGGCTTTTTTTTGCTCGACTTTTCACGATATTTATATACTGAAAAATACTGTTATGAGCAATAAACGAAGTGACCAATGCCCCAAATCCTTGTTTCAAACGCGAACTTCGGGGCTAAATTGATTAACTCTATACTAATACATAATTTATACAATTATTCATCCATCACGGTTTTTCTTATTTCCCAATAATAATCGCGATTTGCTCTATCATCACTCGAATTACCATAGTCGTAGATTTCACCCAATGAGAACCAATTACTTGTTTTCTTCATAATTTTTTCTTCTTCCTTGGCGAACCTCTCAATCAACTTGGCTGAGAACTTGAATTCATTTTTTTGAGGATTTTCGTCTTCATTTGTCGTGTTGGTGTTTGTCAGAACAGTGCGTTGGGTTGAATGACTGATACCACGCCTTATGTTATCGTCCTCTACCATTGGGATTCTACCTCCGGCACTGATATGACCCATCGACATCTGCGATCGTATCGAAATGGGTGGTCTCAACTGCGGCATATCGTGCGATTTATAAAGTTTACCTATGGTTGGGATCACTGTGCTGGCGGATTCCTTCACTTCTAAATCTGGAATTTCATCAAAAACTGATTCGCGTTCATCATTTAAGTTGATCCAGCACAAATTTTCATTATCATAAATCATATTTGGGTTTTTATTTTCGGAATCTTGATTAGCTGCAACTTTTTTAGAATCTTTCTTGAAGTCATTCATAGTGATTAGTGAAGGCTTATTATGCATTGTTTCAAATCTAAGTAAATCTGCCTCATTTCCTTCCCATCGCTTTGCATTCGCATTGTATTTCATACTCTTGGTATTGGCCGGTATCGTTGGATTACCGGGAGTGCTACCATTCCCTGAATAGTTCAAGTACTTGACCAACCCAATCTTGTCCGAATGGCGTGGTGTATTATTCGCTTGTCTCAAGTGAGATTTCTTCTGTTTAGATTGATCATGCGACTGCTCGGCATATCTGTTAAGTAACTGTATCTTTTTCTCGTTATCCTGTAAAGAAACACTATTATTGGTATTATAAAAAGATGGAATGCGGTCCAATTTACGGATCACATTATTGTCATGGTTAAATCCGGCATCAAACTCGTCGTCGGCTCCGATGATATCAGGTTTCTGACGATAACTATTACCCCTTCCGATCTCCATACTCGATTTATACTTCTTGATGGTAGATGCATGATTTCTACCAATATTGGGCATAGAGTTCTTATTCTTCATCGTAAGCAAAGGTTGTGACGAGTTCAATCTACCAAAATTGAGGTTGGCGTGGTTTTTGCTACCGTCATTCAATATCCTTTCAAAGTTGTTATCAAATCCGTCTTCAAAATCTTCAAAATCGTCTCTCGTATATTCATAATGCACTGTTTTTTCATTTTCTAATTGGTCGAGCAAGTTTAAGTTTTGGTTAGTCAATCTACTATTTTTTTGATTTTTATATTGATTGAAATCTTTAATTTTTAGTGTAACATTATGATCTTGTTGGTCTAGATGCTGTAATTGCTTTTGATACTTTTCCTGAAGTTCCATCTCTTCTAATCGAGCATCATGTTCCAATTTCAATTGTTTAGCAATCAATTTCTGGTTTATCTTTTCATAAATTCCACTTTCTTCGGCACCAAAAATATTATCCAAATCCTCAAAATCCTCTTCATTCATCTGTGAAGTAATATCGGTATCATCGCCTTCACTATAATCACTCAACGATTTTTTTGTCACCCGACTGGTTCTACCTGTACGGCTTTCACTAGTTGTGCTTCCACCTGCTCCAGTGGCACTTATATTGCCAGTCATATTGGCTGCTCCACTGTTATTAAACATACTTATTCCAGGTCTATTTGCTGGAGTAAGTAGAGAAGACAGTTTGGGCAGAGATGTAGATATCGAATCTATAGGAGACATATGAAGCTGAGCCAAATTATGTATTCGTCCTCCACCAGAGATTCTTCCTTTTGTATGTTGATCAAACTTATCGAAATCAGCATCAAATAGTAAACCATTATTCTTGACTGTTGCATATTCCCCACCTTTTATTGTGTCCAAATCGCCGATTCTTAAAGTTCTAAAGTCATCTTCAAAGTTGATTCCACCTTCTATCGTGCCGAATATATCGTCTTGATCTTCTTCGGCTCCGTTCTGGATCGGCGTCTCCTGGTATTTCTTCAAGAAATCATTCTTATTTGTAATACGTCTGCCATCTACTTTTCCTTCATCGTGGTTTCGGCGGGGTGGAGATGTGGTACCACCTGTGGCTGATGGTGAAGATATGACAGGAATTGATGAGTGCACCGGTGGTGTCGATAGCTTTTTCGGTATTACTTTAGCTCTCCTCGTTTCGGGTATCATGTGTTAGTTGATCTCTTGATTAATTCAATGTCTAGTTTTCTTCACTCTATAATAATAAATGACTTGATAAAATGAATTTCAAAGGTATTCTAGTGTATATAAATAAGTTTATTCTGTATATTTTATGAACTATACCCTATCAAATCAACTTGATCTGTATCTGTCGCTCCAAGCAAAAGAAAAAATATAAACAGAGGTTCAAAAATGGGTTTAAAAAAAAAAAGCATACTCATCTGCAGGATCACCAAACCGTTTTTAATGGAACGTACTCTGGTTTTGCTCGTTGTATTGTAAATGGCGCCTTTTCTCCAGTATCATTATTAAACTGGTTGTTTGGTTGTATTAACTCACCAACCAATTGAGGAACTTGACTTCTTATATCGGGAATTTTATCTTTGATAAAAAGCGGACCGCCGATAAATAGAACCACCAGTATCATTAGTGTGAAAAATAAGGAACTGTACTTGAGCACTTTTATTCTTCTCTTCTTCCGCTGTTTTTTTGAATAAATTGGACCTCTAAACTTTTCATTGTGTCTTGTCCAAAAAAGCATACTTGAATGCCATCTATTGGTAAAAGGAAAGAATAATAAAGGGCTCAATGCAAAAAGTAAGCCATGGCCCAAAATGAAATCATGTGTAAAACAATTGAGTTCAAAAATCTTGACAACAAACTCTCTTAACGGTTGAGTTAGAACCAACCAACCAAAGCCACTGGTGAACCAGCGACCGGACCACCAGGCATTATTAGCAAAGTCTTCTTTCAACTCTCTGGATAAGATAACAAACACAAATTTGGTCAACACTTTATGAAATGAGAGCATAAATATCACTCCACATAAGGTCCTTGTATAATTCCATCCCTCCAATACTAACAAAACCTCGAAATTCAAGACGTTGAATATGACAGCAAGGCAATGTGCAATTGTAGCAATGACGGCTGGTGTTCTTTTACAACAACATCCCAAAATTGGACCGCATAAACTTGAGAAAATTGACAAAACAAGTAATATACCCGTATTGATAATAAATGGAAGCAAACTGGTCAAGAGTATTCGAAATAGTGGATTTACTCGAACCGGTTTACGAACACCATTCTGTGAATTCATAAACATAAAAGGAATCAAGTATATTAAACATACCAACAAGGGCAAGAAAACTTCCCACATAAATGTATTATACATTGCAGGCCGTCTAGTTCCAAGTCTATTTTTGATGGGATCCAATGATTTCTTCTGGCTCCCAGTATATTTGGCTCTGTTTGATCTTGTAAAGTCGATCCAAGAAGACTTGTGACTTTCCCTATTTCCTCTTGAAAGCCATCGAATGAACTCTCTATAATCCAAGAAGAATTCACTCCATTCAAACTGATGAGGATTGAAAATGAAAGGCGCTAGACATAGGGAAATTATCGTAATCCAAAACCAAAGTAAAGATGGTTGCCACATTGAAAACGTTGCAAACATGATCGTCAAGAATATAATTGACCCAGTATAAATCGATGTATCGGCATACTTCGAATATAAGGATGCAAAGGATAACCTTGTGGTTGCAAATCCTCTACCAGTAGCAATATATTTGGCCCCGCCAAACACCAAATTTTCCCTCAAGGACCGAGCATATATTTGGCATACAAAGACTTCAAAGATTGGCGCCATGGAAACAAAATGATAAAGGGCCCTAAAAATAGCTTTGGTGAAACCTTTTTCAATCAATTCTTGTATGACTAACGGAATAAACGAAATGAAGAAACAAATAAAGACTGAAAAAACGAATCGTGAAATCCAATTCAATACTGGCTGCAAATTATAACATCCAAGCGGTTTTTCTATGTCAGTGAACGGCATATCTGAGTTATACATACAAATTATTGACTCTTGGGTCAATGCTCCCAAATTTACCAAAACTAACATAAATAGTTGAATTGATAACATGATGAAAACATTATTAATGTGAAATCCCGGATGCGCATAATAGAATGATAAAAATCTATCTATTGGAAGTTGAGTACCAAGATAATAATACTCTCTAGATAATATCTGCTCGCCCATTCCAGCACCAATCTTTGTCGTAAAATTAAGGATAGTGCCGAACCCCAAGTCACGACCTTTACCACACTGATAGTAATCACAGTGCTTGATTCTTCCACCTCTAGATAAGGCCATCATTCCAGCATATATATCTTCATTGAGGTGCAATCCCCTCTGTGCTTTTGAGATCCCACCCCTAGTCAATGTGAAAATTCCATTCAAAAAGTCTGGGTGGCCATAGTGTAGCTTACCACCTATCTCTGCTAATGTTCTTGCAAATAAAGTACCAAAAGTTTGTTCTTTTCCAGCTGCAATGTCTCCCAATATTCCAATGCTTTCGGAGAAAATGTATTCTCTTGCACCCAAAATTGCAACCGGGCCAACTTTCTTTTCAGGGAAGATTCCGGGAACATATTCAGATGAAGGATCCATTTCAATTTCTTCAAACTCAGCTAGGACTGTCTTTATCTTCAAACATTCTTCGAGGTAGTTATCCTGATTTGCATCTATGACTTGAATATACTCTCCTCTATGAAATATTACCGAGTGGTTCTGATTATCAGATTTCCCATCGCCCAATATTGGATTACCAGATAATTTAATTCTATACTTCTTCAGAAATTCTCCGTCAATTTCTCCTTTAGATATATCTAACAATGTTGAGTAGAACTGGGTTGCCCCATTTTCATCTTCATTCTCTTCCAAATAAGCCACATTGATGCTTGGAAAGGTTTTAAACAAAAGGTGAGCATCATCTTTTTCCGGAGGTGATAGGCTCTGATACCTTTGCATTGCAACTAACAATCTAAACTTTCTTCCAACGAACTTATTCAACTCTTCTTCCAAGTCTTGTGAAGAAAAAGAAGAGTTTTCAGCGAAGCAAAGATCAGGATTTTCAGTTCGGTACAATAACTCGATAGCAGCTTTATAATTCATAAATCCTGAAACCGTTCTGTACAATGTTTGGTACCGAAGTGATGACCACAAACGAGTTCTAAGAGTGAATTCGGGAGAAGAATTCTTAAATCCAAGATAATGGAATGGAATATCATTTATCTTGTTTTGAATATACTTTTCAGGGGTCTCCTTTCCAAGAGATCTGGTAGATAACTTCATTTCGATAAAGTCATTTTCTGTAATTGATTCGTCTAAAGAAGAAATCATCAGCATAACTTTCGTGTCTTGAACGAATAATTCCCATTCATTTGGATGCAATTGTTTCAAATAATCAAGTAAAGATAATTTAGAGTTTTGGTTCTCCTTAATAATTTCTTTCAATCCTAACATAATTCGCTCCGAATAATGAGGAATTAAAACCGTAAATGATGGCAAAGCCAGGATAGGAATTGGTTCTGAAAGGGGAATTGATATTGATTGTGCAAAAAATGAAATCCTCCTTTCGGCCTCTTTCCCTGCTGGGAAGAAGTCACTTAAACTGAATGAATCATCATCTTGAAAAACAAAGAATATGGGTGGTTTCACCTGAGACGATGTGAAAACATCTTCATCGGATTGCTGATACACTAGACGATTCACCTGCTCGATTGAAAGTAGATGTTCTTTATACATGGATAAAATCACACCATTCCATATATGAGATATTAATAGCATTGTATCAACCTTTTCTTTCGAATTGGAATAAATTATTTTGGTTGCAATTCGGTCTGGTAATCTCGAAAATACATTCCTCCAGGGACTAAAGATAGAAATTCCCAATGAGAATGAAAGACCGACAGAGAAACAGCAATTGCAAATAATATACCAAAGATAGGTGTCCAAAAAGAACAATGTTAAATTTGAAATATAAAGTAGAATCAAGGTTATTTTTGCTTGATTTCGACACAAAATATTTCCAAAAATCACATCACCTGCGCATCTTGTCATATCCATGATTGACAAAACTCTTATTGGATCCCTTAATGATAAAGTTAAAAAGAAATAAGATTCTGTAAACTTCCCACAAAACACTGCAATCCACAATAAATAAGAGAATAATGATGCTCTAGTTTGAAGTTTAGGAAAAGAAGCAGTGAAAACTTGAGACCTTATAAAATTAACCTTATCTTTTAATATAAAACTAAAAAGTTTTCCTGGTGGTTGAACTGCCAAATACAAAGATGTGACAATAGAAATAATAAATTGAACAATTCCTATAACAGTTCCATGTCGAGAATAAGCTCCTAGTGGAACAAACCCCAAGATATAGACCGAAGGTCCGGCATTAATAATTGTGAGTAATATTATTAGAATCATTCTCCCAAACAATGGCTGCGAACCAGGCCATTTTCTGGGAACAAAGCGAGCTTCATTGCAAGTAGCAAAAAAAGTTATCAAGCATGCGATAGTACCCCCAAGTGATACGACTGACCACTGAGCTTGTGGGGCCGGAGGATTATTTAATAGTTGATTATAATTCACGGTATACAATGTCGGTGAATTGAAGGAGGTATAGTACCAAAACATAGTTACGTGAATTATCCAAACACGGCTAAAGTTTGTGAAAACATGCGTCCAGGTTCGTTTCTCGAAATATGTCTTGTAAAAAACTTTATTCCACTCTATGTTTTTCATATTTAAATACCTATTTTCTCTGGGGATTTCATAAAGGGTGATTCCGCTAAATAATTTAATTCTTTTAAGTCCCTCAGGGAACCAAAATAATTGATTCATATCATCGTAGCCAATGACATCTTTATGGTCTTTATCATTTTTGATCCATTTCCCATCTTTTAAATCATATTGTTGATCTCTAATATAGTTGTAGATTGGAGTTATCACTGTATCTAAGAAATGAAACTCTTCAATAGGAATTGACGATTCATTATTACTCTTAACCTGTGAAAAATGATCAAAAGCACATTGAAATAGAAAACAAATACATTCGGGCATGAATCTAACGTTGTTTGCTTCTCCCCAAATGAGTAGATACAAAGCAATTTGATAAATATAATCTTCTTCAGTGTAATCGTTCATTCGCTTTTTCCATTTAAACTCTAAGCCAAGTATAGAGTCTTCGTCTTCTAAGTCACTCAATGAATATGGCATATCTGATTTTCGTTTTTTCAATTTCTTATATTTCTTCCACTTTGTATTTTGGGAGATATTTTCATCCAAGTCGATTTGGGATGCAAGGTACCACTTTTTGAAATTAGAAGAATCACCTCCAATATAATCAACGTGAAGAGAAAGAAGAGCTAATGGACAAGTCATTCGACTAGACCTCGAGTTTAACAGTGTCATAAAGGAGCCATACATGTTTAAAACATTATCTTTCTGGAAACCAAATATTGATCCAAGCTCTTCAAAAATACCAAAAATTTCCTCTTCATTAATAACTGCGCCATTCTCTTTACACCAAGATGTGTATTTTGAAAGTGCTCGAGTCGATAAACTAAATGGTGATCTGGGAGAATCAATTTCTGAAGGTGCGTCAAGATCTTGATAGAGGTTTAAATCTTCAAGAAGCAGAGATTGAGGTAGTGAAACTCCCTGAGAGTCTTCTTTTTCTATCATTTTCCAGTAGTTGCTTGAAATTTATTTCTTAATTATTAGCCGCTGCAAATTTATATTTTTTTTAAGGGGGAGAGAGATTAGGCTTTTTCGCTCTTTTTTTGCAGCAATTTATTTCTCAAAATTGCAAAAAAAAAAAAATAATAAACGACCTCGGTGAGGGTCGAACTCACGATCTTAAGATTAACAGTCTTACGCCTTAGCCAACTTGGCCACGAAGTCATTTCTGATGCAGAAAAGAAATCAAATTTGGCCTTTTTCATTTTAATTCATTTATAATTTTAAGAGTTTTTAATGGTTTTAGGAACTCAATGTGTGTTAAAAGGATAGGCTAGGTCTTTAACCAAGAGTTTAACTGTTTTATATAAATATTATGTAGATATTAATTGGAATAAACATTCAATTTAATACGATATTTTACAAAAAATTGAAAAAAATAACAAAATGCTGAACATGTGATAGTAAATATACAAAAGATTGAATTAAATGATAAAAAGCAGGTTTAAATGGGCATACGTAATGTATATCAAGTACTAGATCATAAACACGCATTTTCTTTTAACAGTTGAAGCTAATCAGAGTTTGAAAATATTAATTGTGATTAATATACAGAGAGAAGAGAGTAGATAGAGTAGAGAGAAAAAAAAAATACTATTGCAGTAAAGATTTTAAGGCAAAAATAATTCCGATACGGGGAGTCGAACCCCGGTCTGCTCGGTGAAAGCGAACCGTGCTAGCCGTTACACTATATCGGATTTCTTATTACCAATAAGACATCAAATGAGAAGTTTCAATATAATAGAAATATCGAGCATGTGAACAATTAAATTTCAAATGGCATAGTCAATTCTGTCTTGTATAATACAATTAGTTTATATACCAAGCTTTGTAAAGAGTACAATAAGTACAAAAATTTTTGTTCTTTGTTTCGAAAGTTTTTCACTTTGCAAATTTACACATGAAATTGCTTCATTAGGTAAAAAGATATACTATTTTAGGTTATGAAAAGTGTACACAGAATTTCAGGACAATAATCACGAGCAAACCAATTTGTTTGTCACTTGAAACGCATCTTTCTTAGCAATTTTTTTTTGCTTGCTATTCAATTTTTTCTTTAATAATTTCAGCCGCGTATTATGCTGAAAATCGAATATCTTTGTGCAATTGAATTTTTGACAATCGGACCCTTTGCACAAAGCAACCCCCCCAAAGAAGCAACTTTTTTCCTTAAACATTTGTGTTATTGCAAAACCATAAATTCAAAGTTTTTAAAGCTATAAACCACTTTACTCTTTACATTTTCAAACCAGAGAACATGAGCTATCTGAATAACAATTTCCCGCCCCCTAACTATCAACAACCCCCTCAACATCCTGAACCACAATACGGGAATAGCAATCACTCGCAACAACATCTCGAAGGCCAACACAATCGTAATGATTATAGTGATAATACTTATCATGTTGAACCTGATCTCGAAAAGATGTATCTGGATAAACCAGTCCCATCTCAAAATTTCCAAGAGAGTTTCAAAGTACAGAAACCCAGAATCAATGATTGGCCATTCACCATTTTATTTTTACTTGTTGTTGCTGGATTTATTGCAATTGCAGGAATCACATTAAATGCTTTAAATCAAACATTTTCATTTCAAGGTGGGTCTATTTATAATTCAGGAAATTCATTCACTTTGAATACAAATACAATTATTTTGTTTTCTTTTATAATTGTTCTTGCAATTGTATTATCAATTGGTATAATTATATTTGCAAGGATGGCTCCAAGATTGTTTATAATATCTGGACTTATTCTTAATATTCTTTTTGGTTTAGCCACTTGTATTTATTATTTTGTTGTTGGGTATTATTCAGCTGCAATTGTTTTTTTGATATTCACTTTAATATCTGCTTGGTGTTATTGGAGTTGTCGTTCGCGTATTCCATTCAGTGCAACTGTATTGGAAATTGTTATTGATGTTATGAAACGTTACCCACTGACTTTAATAACATCATGTCTTGGTGTGATTGTATCTGGTGCTTTTAGTGTTTTTTTTAGCGTTGTGATTGTTGCAACTTATGTCAAATTTGAACCAAACCCAAATAATGAAGCATGCTCTGTTGGAGGTGGATCATGTTCACATTCAAAAGTCGTTGGTGTTTTAGTATTTGTGTTTTTCGCTGGGTATTATATTTCCGAAGTTATTCGGAATGTTATTCATGTAACTATTTCTGGTGTATATGGCACATGGTATTATTTGTCCAATTCAGATCAAGGTGAACCCAAACATCCAGCTTTAGGTGCTTTTAAAAGAGCAATGACTTATTGTTTTGGATCGATTTGTTTTGGATCTTTAATTGTTTCGATTTTACAATTGGCAAAATCTATTATTAATCTTTTGAAACAAAACGCTTTTGATGCTGGTAATTGTTGTGCTGGATGGGGTTTACTTATTGCTGATTTTATATTGGGATTTATTGAATGGATGGTTCGTTATTTCAATCATTATGCATATTGTTACATTGCACTTTATGGTAAAAGTTATATTAGATCTGCAAAAGATACTTTTGATTTAATTCGTTTTAAAGGTATGGATGCATTGATTAATGATTGTTTTATCAACACCTCATTAAACTTTTATTCAATGTTTGTTGGGTATATTGTTGCACTTATGGGGTACTTGTATTTGAAATATACTTCACCAGCATACAATTCGAATGGAGATTATTATGCACCAGTCATTGCGTTTAGTTTCTTAATTTCGGGACAAATCACTCGAATTGCATTGACTGTGATTGAGTCGGGTACTTCAACCTTCTTTGTTTCATTAGCTAAAGATCCTGAAGTTTTCCAAATGACAAATAGAGATAGATTCGATGAAGTTTTCAGAAATTATCCACAAGTGTTGAACAAAATAACTTCGGATCATTAACGATTGGAGCCTTGGCACTTGTTTATATATATATAAAATAGCAAATGAACGAGCGAGCGAACGAGCGAAGCGAGTAGTGAGTGAGTAGTGAGTAGTGAGAGTGAGTGGTGAGAGCGAGTAGTGAGTAGTGGGAGACTAGTAAGGGTGAGCGAGAAGTGAGTAGTGGGAGACAGAGAGAGAGCGAAAGAGAAAGACTGAGAGCGAGACAGACTGAGAGCGAGACAGAGAGAGACCGAGAGTAGTGATAGAGAGAGAGAGACGAGTAAGTGCGTGAGTAATTGCTTTAGTGAGTGAGTCCCGCAGTAAGTGCGTGAGTGACTAACTAACTGATTATATAAAAATTCGTATACCGGGAAAAAAACCGATTATCAAAACTATTTGTACAATTAAGATAAACAACTAAAATGCTTACATTAGCCATTGGTGATTTATATATACCGGATAGATCGATTGATTTACCCGCCAAATTCAAGAAATTATTAAGTCCCAATCCAACTTCGATTCCTTCTAATAATAAGATATCACAAGTGATTTGTTTGGGAAATATTACCAATTCGATTGACACTCTCAAGTTTTTATATAATTTGTCTCCTTCATTCAATATAGTTAAAGGTGAATATGATGATGTTGGGATTTTATCGCAACAATTGGGATTAATTCAAAGTTCTGATAATCCTGTCAATATTCCATACTATAATGTCATAGAACATGATAATTTGAGAATAGGTTTTACAAGTGGGTTTCAAGTTGTACCCAAACATGATGATATGGCATTGCTGAATTTGGCAAGAGAGTTAGATGTTGATATTTTGATTTGGGGTGGAGGTCTTCATAGAGTTGAGGCTTATGCTATAGAGGGGAAATTCTTTATAAATCCAGGTAGTGCAACGGGGGCACATACTTTCAACTGGCCCGAAGAGGAAGAGGAAGAAGAAGAGGAAGAGGAAGAAAAAGAAGAAAAAGAAGAAAAAGAAGAGAAAGTAGACGAAAAAGAAGAAGAAAAGAAAGAAGAAAACAAAGAAGAAACTACAGACCAAGAGAAGGAAGAAAAAAACGAACAAGCTGAAGAAACAGAAAGTTCAGGAAAGAAAGATTTATTTGAAGAATCTGAAACCATAGATACCAAAGATTCTTCAACTGATATAGATTTGGAAGTTTTGGAGCATGTAGCAGGTCTTACTTCGATAGTACCCTCATTCTGTTTATTGGATACTCACAGATCAACTTGTACATTGTATATATATACATATGTCAATGGTGAAGTCAAGGTTGATAAAGTTACTTATCAAAAAGAGTGATTAAAATACCAAATATATCGTTTATACAAATATCAACTATTCTACATAATAAAATTCCAAATCATGATTAAGCTTGTACTGAAGAATAATGTAGGACAAATTCTTTTTTAATCTTTTCCCAATTATGAGGATCAAAGAATATATATACACCTTTCTCAACGTCAGGACTTATTAAGACTGGCTCAACGTTACTATCCTTTGTTAACCATACCTGTATATCCTTATGATACCTCCAATTTCTAGCAACCAACTCGCGTGCAGCATATTCTTGTAAAGTATCGCGTGGTTTCATATAAAATATATAAAACAAGGTTTCATCTGTGAAGGATTGAATCTTTGCATCACATGGACCTGGTCCAGGTACAATATTCGCCAGAAGTATAGCTTTTGGTAGAGTGAACAGTGGCTCGACTTCCGACCTAGAAGTTTCGGCCCAAGGACTAGATAGTTTCTTCAATATTTGCAGTTCTGGTGATAAATCTAACCCGAATTTACTAATATCTTGCCCTATCGCAAAATTGGTATATTCTGATTGATCCATTTTGATCAATGATGCTAATCCAGACATGCCGTACTTTGACATGTCATTTGCACTTGTATTGCTTTCATCCGGTAATTGCAGTAATGTTGCACTCGAAGTATTTGGTGTGCTTGCTGTAGAATTGGCTAATCCAGGCGGCAATGTCGCTGAAAAATTCATTAGTATTTGTCAATAGTAAACTCTTTTTTATATACACATACGCATTCTATTCTTTTTTATAATCTAATTGTAACACCAATCGTTAATACAGGTAACTTTTTTCGGTGTCGTTTTGTGGAAACAGGGTTGGTCAAATTTTGATATTCGGTAAGAATGCACGACTCTAATCACATGAATGCTCATGTGATAACAATATACAGGAACTTTAAGTATACTTTTTCAAGTTCAATCTGCTAAATTTTTCTTAACTAATAGTTATGATCTACTCTCCTTGTTTATTTCTTCTGAAAGTTGTCATCTTTATCTGACAAGAAAAGTTTGTATTTATCATTCCATTGATAAGACTAAATATTATCTTCTTCAAGTACCAACATAGTAATAGCAAGGTAGTGTCTATACCACTTTAGCTCGTATAAATTATACACAGGATCAATACCTCATCGCCCAATATCACATTCAATACTATATACCAGTAATACCATTATTTCATCAAATATGTCCAGAAGATACATTCCAAATATTATAATCACAGGTACTCCTGGGTGTGGTAAAACCTCACATGCGGAAAGTCTTGTTCAACAGTTGAATGAAGAAATTAAGGTTCAAGACTTTAAATTCGAACATCTTTCAATCAGTGATTTGGCAAAAGAACGTAAATGTATCGATAGTTATGATGAAGTCTTGGATACTTCTGTTGTCGATGAAGACAAATTATTAGACTCATTGGAACCAGATTTGGAAAAGGGTGGTATTTTGGTCGATTGGCACTGCTGTGAAATCTTTCCTGAAAGATTGATTGATCTAGTTGTCGTACTTAGATCTGACAATAAATTGTTATACGATAGATTGAAAAAGAGAGGCTATAAAGACAATAAAATTCAAGAGAACCTTGACTGTGAAATTATGGATGTAATAATGCAAGAAGCCCGCGATTCCTATATTCCTGAAATTGTGATTGAATTAGAATCCAATTCTGTTGAAGAAATGGAAGAAAATGTTGAAAGAATTGTTGCTTGGACTGTTAACTGGGTTAACGACCATTCAGACGGGGTTACCAATGTCTTGGACCCAGAAGTTGCTGCCGCTGCTGCTGCTGAGGCCGAAGAAGATGACGATGAAGAGTTTGAAGACTAGTTGATCTGGTAAAGTTTGTAGATTATAATAGATGGAGTTTAATAAAAGGCAAAAGTAACCCGCTATCTTGTGTGTGAGCGATTTATGACATTAATCTCCCCGATTGTGTAAACTTTTTTCAATTATTAAGGAGCCGTATTTAAGTCCGATTAAAAGATGTATCTTTGCACCCTTTCTGCATCGAGACAATGTCATTTTCATATCTCTCAAATTCAACGAAAGTCCTTTGTTTCTTTGTCTGGCTCTGAATGAGATCAATGCTGTTTCCTGACGAAATTTGGTTGACGATTAAGCTACTGAGATCTGAACGTGATGTTTCTATAAACGACACTTCAATGTTAGCATTTTCATTCTTGCAAGACCTCACGTAGACTATTTGAACTCATCAAATTTAGTAAATCAAACTTTTCTGGTTTGTGAGCCAATACTGAGATAAATACTTTACGGAAAGCATTTCAAAGTATCCATACCTATCTGGTGCGTTTTTTTTTTTTGAAAGTTTTGCAACTATTGATCATCATCGTAATGTAGGTTCACCTATTGTAACATAATGTTCGTCACCTTTGATACGTCAATAAACGATCCTCTAGTGATCAATGCTTGAACCACAAAGAAAGAATTTTGCTCCCATGAGTGTTGGCCAATTCTGTTTTGTTTTACTTTGCATCCATTGCAGGTTAATATTTTTTTTGCAGCTATCTTTTCAAGTCATTACAAAATCTGATCGACCGATAAGTCCGAATTGTTAATTAATTTTTTTTTATTTATCCTAATTTACACACTAATATACATAATTAAACCCAATCTAATAAATGAGGTGGAGAACAATTCTTCTCATGTAGAATAAAACAAGCAAGACCAGCAAAACCATAACCACATAATAACCCTTTGTAACCAAAACATAACTCCATTTCTGGGTGAGTCTCTTCATATTGTGTCTTTCTAATTCTTGAATACACTTTGCATTCTGTTGGAATATATATTTAGATTCTTCGATAATTTCCAACTTTTGTTCTTCTGTTAAACCTGATCTTGTGATCAACTCATAATCTCTTTTATATACGATTCTAAACAGTTGTTCATCAGGAACATCAAAGGTGAAGAAATTGGTACCCATCATAACAATGTCTTCATGCTTCATACCATCCTTTTGTGGGAACAATCCAGTAGCCTTAGCAAAGGAAGATCTCATGATTCTGCCACCTGCAAATAAAGCCAAGTACATGACATGCAAGTAAGCAAAAAGAAGGTATGGTTTTTCAGCAGTCACTTCCAAGATATGATTAGCAAAAGCAACTTGTTCGGGCATTTTAGGGGTTATAAATTTTTCCTTTCTATCATCATAATAAAACATTAAATCTAATTCTGCTTTTTCACGACGTGCAATTTCAGGTTTCCAAACTTGTTGTAACATTTCGGTCCATGGATCATCAACGTTTTCAAATTGAGTATATAAACTTTTTTCAATAGATGCAAAAACATGATAAAAAGACTGTAAGCCTTGACGAAAGACCTTGGCATCTCTTAAGGCAAGCGCCATACGGAAACTTACCATCTTATCTACTTTATCATGTAATGATCTGGTTTCAGCGTTGATTCTGTTGGCTAAAGCTCCAACATCATCCTTGGTAGGAATGACCTCATGTTGACTTAACTTAGTTGTAGCACCTGTTTGGAATTGATATACCATTTTTTTTTAATCTATATTATTGAATTATGATTCAAATTTAAAACAGGACATCAAGGGTTTATATAGTTATAGATTTATTGCGATATGTCCGAAGCGAAGCTAAAACTTCTAGCGAGAAAAAAACACGCCCCAGACAAGATAAAACAAAAATTTCTTTTTTTAACACATTTGTGTTACATTACTCGCACTTTTCGCCCATATCAATCCGAGTTTCGGATTTGATAAAGATACTAGAAACAAGAGTAGTATGATATACGCGTCATTCCCGATCCGGGGTTCAAGAAGAATTAAAAAGCTTAAATAAATTTCATTATCATATTATATTATTTTGATATCCTACTTATTCCAAACCTAACCAATATTCAGTCTTTGCGACGTTGAAGGAAGTTTCCAATGGGACATTATCAGAAGAGTTACCAACCAAGACATTGTATGTACCCTTTTCAGAGGCCCATTTATCCTTGTAGTCATTCCAGAAAGAAGTAGCTTCTCTAACAGAAACAGACAAGTTGACTGTCTTGGTTTCACCAGCCTTTAAGAATACCTTGGCGAATTCCTTTAATTCTTTGACCGGTCTAATGATACTAGTTTCAACTTGTTGAATATATAATTGGACAGTTTCAGCACCATCAACCTTACCAGTATTGGTGACTTCAACTGTAGCATTCAATTGACCGTTTTCCACCTTCAATTTCAAGTTCTTGATATCAAAAGTCGAGTAAGACAAACCATAACCAAATGGATACAAAACCTTTTTACCCAACTTTTCATAATATCTATAACCGACAAAGACGTCTTCACCATATAAAACTCTACCGTTGGTTGAACCAAAGTTCAAATATGATGGGGTATCTTCCAATTTTTCTGGGAAAGACATTGAAAGTTTACCACTTGGGTTGACATCACCGAATAAAACATTAGCAATTGTGTTACCACATTCATTACCACCGTACCAAGCATGGACCAAGGCTGGAACCTTTTCAGCCCATGGCATTGTGACAGGGGAACCACTTTGGTTAACAACAATAACGTTAGGGTTGGCTTTGAAAACTTCTTCAATCAACTCGTTAGTAGCACCTGGAATACACATCTTTGTTCTGTCAAAACCTTCGGATTCCCATTCCTTAGACAAACCAACACACAAGATGACTTTGTCAACAGACTTGGCCAATTCAACAGCCTTTTCGATCTCAGCTTCAGCAGTAGAGTTAATTTTAAAACCAAAGTAAACACCTCCGATTTCACTCGATTCCTTTGATAAGGTGTACGTTGGACCAGTGCCAAATTCAACCCTGATGTTATAGGTCTTACCCTTTTCAAGAGAAACAAAAGCCTTTTCTTCTCTGGTACCCATACCCAAAAAGAAAGCATCACCCTTGGCTTGCTTTGTCTTGTTGTCGACAACTAAATTATCATCAATGAAAATTTGAGCAGTACCTAAAGTAGAACAACCAAATTCGTAATTAGCGGTTTCTTCTGGAGTTAAAGTACCAGTGAAATCAGCATAGAATAATACTTGTCCCAGTGGTAAGTTTGGGTTCTTGAAATCAGACATAAAGATTCTAGATGTTTTCAATTCCCTAGTTTCGAAAAGACCACGATCCTTTGAACCAACTGGGGATCTATAAAACTTGGCGGTAATACCAGTATTACCTTGTTCATTGACCAAAGAAGAGGCAACATCTGGCAAAGTCTTGTCCAAAAAGGCACCAAGAGAATAATCAAGAGAAACAGTGTTACCACCTTCTTGAATTTTACTCTTAATAGCATCAAATGGAGTGATCTTATAAGAGGCATTCAAAGAAGCAGAACCACCACCAGAATCTTGAGAAGCTTTAGCATTTGGACCGATAACGGCAATCTTTTCTTGACCAGCAATAGCCTTTTTGGACAAAGGTAAAATGTTACCTTCATTCTTAAGTAAAACAATAGATTCGTCACCAACCTTTCTTAACAAGTTTGAAGCTTCTGGAGTATTATTAGGCGATTCAACAACATCGGATGGAATACCAATTTCCAAGGATTCATTAATGAAATTTAAGAGATAACGAACATTTTCATCAATAACATCACGATGAATTTCGTTACTATAAACTTTGTGAGCAGCTGGAGTTTCAATTCTGAATCTGGTTGGTCCTGGCATTTCCAAGTTAAGACCAGCATCAAGAGATTCTTTCATGGAATAAACACCATACCAATCAGACATGGTCATACCATCATAACCCCATTCTTTTCTCAAAACATCTTGCAATAATTTTTTGGATTGAGAAACGTGAACACCGTTAACTTTGTTATAAGAAGTCATCAAAGTTCTTGGGTTAGAATCTCTGAGAGCAATTTGGAAAGGTTTCAAATAGATTTCTCTTAAAGCACGTTCAGTAATGATAGTATCAACAGATTTACGTTCATCTTCTTGATCGTTACATACAAAATGTTTGATACAAGCCAAAACTTTAGTACTTTGAATACCTTTAATGATATGAGAAGCTGCATGACCACTCAATAATGGATCTTCGGAGTAACTTTCGAATGCTCTTCCACCCAATGGAGAACGAACAATGTTACAAGTAGGACCCAAAATACAATGAGCACCCTTCATAATAGCTTCTTTACCCATTAATTCACCAGCTTCAACAAGTAAATCCTTGTTGAAAGTAGCAGCCAAACCGGTTCCACAAGGGAAACAATTGGATGGAACAGCATCGAAAAATTTTGTACCTCTAATCCCATTTGGACCAT
Source organism: Kodamaea sp. yHQL449 (assembly GCA_030582715.1). Taxonomy (NCBI): domain Eukaryota; kingdom Fungi; phylum Ascomycota; class Pichiomycetes; order Serinales; family Debaryomycetaceae; genus Kodamaea; species Kodamaea sp. yHQL449. The sequence goes on along the minus strand of JAJMGT010000014.1, from coordinate 184,959 downwards.
CAGAAACTCTGATCGAAGGAATTTGCAATCTTTCGATTGGTTTTGTATGCCAAAAATCAACACCAGCTAAAAGAGTGATTTTTTCTTCTAAAGTTAATTCTTCAATTAAATGATCAACATCCAATTGGGCATGTTTTTCAAATTTTATATCTTGTAATTGATTTACTGAAGGAGTCATATTCTTTGTGATATTAGGTGTCATTAAAAAACTTGATTATACAAAAAAAAGTTTTAATGAAAATTTGAGATTATCAGGGGTTTATATATGATCGGAGTACATAAGATTTGTTGAACGATATTATTACTTTAGTATTTTTTAATAAAGTTAAGCAAAATTCAATTGTTCGCTCGCAATGACCTTACAAGAAATTCGTGGGGGATATGATGGTTATTAAGCTTTTGTGCCCTTACGGTGTTTCGTTAGACACGGGAAAACATCGTTCTGTCTCCAAAATTCCCCCGCTTTTTGTATTGAAACAATATTTATGATTCAAAAAAAAAAAATACTAATTGTGGGGAGGGATTGTTTCTCAAAGCGGAAAGGACAGCGAAAAAGTAGTGCACGAATACTATAGAAATCTGAACACTATTGGAATCAGTTCCCAAAGAGGAAATGCATCCTTCCAATTTGCGGATAAACTATTTACAATATCTTGTCACTTTTAAACAGGGAACAATTTGAACAACAAGGAGAATTGGCCAACAATTAAATTTGCATCATGCGATGACATCACGGCAACAGTCTTTAGCTTAAAATAATGAAAGTCCGTGAAAAACCCAATAAAGCTCGAGCAGAGAAACTGAAAAGGTGTAGTCTGAATATTTTTGTGTGATTGGTATTAAATTGATGTTACATTTCGGACAAAATATTCATAACATGTTACTCAACAGCACGAGGTCGTCATCCAGCACCGCTGATCTCTGTTGAGGTAATTACGTTTTTATTTTTTTTCCTTCGTTTTTATTTTGTAATTTAAATATTTTTTATTTAAATATTTTTTATGCAGCCAAGGCTATTGTTGACTCGATCAGTAAATTGTACCTTTGAGGTGAAAGCCTTATGTATCAATTACGTTTATCATGTTACCCCACAATCGGGAGACGATTCCTCATTTAGAAGTGTTTCCTACATTTCAAATTCTGCATTACAAAAAAAAATCTGTATTCTTAATACTTTTGCAAAATACTATTTAATTTATCTCTCTTAATAACATTTTCGAATTTGAATGATGCAGCTAACTCATCCAATTCTTCGAAAGACAATCCAACAAAATATTCGGCATATTCATGTTGTAAAATTTGACTAAAAAGCATATCTCTGGTTACACGAGTTACGTAATCCTTAACATTCCAAACATAAGGGTATAAAATCTTTTTATTACCTGAAGGAATTTGCAGTTCAATATGTTGAGTTAATTGATCATACAACTTTTCGAATTCTGGTAAAGTATCATTCCCCCAACGGTCCAAACCTAACTTCTTCTTTTTGATGAACCAGTCACCAAATAAAGAGAACCATTTTGAGTCAGTAGAAACGTGGGTAAGACCTTGATACCCGATATCTTTATAGAGCCAAATAGACCAACTGATAGGAGAACTATCACCAGATGGATCCCCTGACTTGTAGATTTCCAATTGATCTTGTAATACCTTGTAACGGGATTCGTTAATCTTGATAACATCTTCTGCAGAATCACCTCTAAATTCAGAAGCATAAACAGGACCGAATTCTCCATTCCAAACCGGAACACCATGCTCAATCATATACTGGATCTTTCTGTTATACAGCTTAGATAATTTTGCTTTTTCTTCAGGGGTACCCAGGTAAAGTGGTCCATTTCCTGGGAATCCATAGTTAGAATAATCATGGAATGAATAAACCACATTTGGAATGAATTCTGAAGGTTTTGGAAATCCAGAAAAATCCATCGCGTAAGTATTTGCATCCAAAAAAAAAATATGATCAGGGTCGATTTCACGAACAACTTGATGAGCCCTTTTGTAGAAATCTATCAATTTGGAGTGTTGTGAAACCGAAGGCTCGTTAAGTAAATTATACCCGGCAACCCAAGAATTCCCCTTGTAATGTTCAGCAATTTTTGCCCATAAATTGACAACAGCATCTTGAAACACTTTAAAGTCCCAAAAAAGAGACTTGTGAATTCCAGAATCACTATGCCAATCTTGATTTTGACCACCAGGAGTGGAATGTAAATCCAAGATAGTATAAATTTCATATTTGGAACAGATATTTACAATCCTATCTAATTTCTCAAACCCATCGGATTTAACTTTGAATAAATCACCTGAATCATCAAGAAAATGATGATAATTGAATGGGATTCTTAAACAATTGAACCCCAATTCTTTGTAAAATTTAGCATCAGCTTCATCCCAAAAATACTTGTAGAATTTGTCAAAGAAGAATTCGAATTTCTCCTTACCAATTTTATTTGCAATCACCTGTTTATGTTCGTTTCATGACCAGGGTAACCGGTGATGAAGTTTTCCATATTCAAGACACCACCAATGGCAGAGCCTTTAAGGATCACCGGCTTTCCCTTGGCGTCAACAATTTTAGTTTGATGAGTGGTGAGCATATTGCAAAGATCCTAAAGAAGAAAACAATATTAGAGATTTAGGTTAAAAAATTATTTCGTCAAAGTGAGAGCGAAATGGGCTTTAAAAACGGTTAAAGTGGTGATGGCTAGATTGCCGTTTGAATCTAGGAGCTGAGCCCCTCTGATCTGTGAATCATACAATAGAGAGTGGAGATTTGAATGGGCTCTTTTTTATCCACTAACACAATGTACCAAAGAGGTAATGTATCCGCCGTTGATTTGAAAACAAAGAGATCGAAGCTCAAAATACGAGGATGATAGATTTCGAGGATTGAGGTGGGGAGAGAGCGGGGACCAACAAATGATACAATCTAAGCCTAAAAAGATTCTTGTCCAACGGATAGAGAAAGGTAACCAAGGGTTATTTGCAGTGAAAAGAGAATGGCAATCCTAAATTAAAAGTAGTAACCTGATTCGTATATGAAATACGGTCTCGTAATTGAACTTAATAGTCGAACTCAAACTTAACCAGATCGTTCGTTTTCTTGGAATACCACTATTGATCTAAAAACGCTTATATTATAAATATTTTGCGGCCTTTCTTTAAGGGCAAAAAAAATAATGCGGGGCAACTCGACACAACATGGGGTAAACAGGAACGATCAAAAAATTTATGCACGATTTACATACGTTTAAACTACTTCTTTAGGAAGTTGCTCCTCCCCACCTTCCGGAAACACAACCTAATTAGGAAGTCTTTCAGTGTATCTTAAAATTTTTAAATTAGCTTTTGAACAAAATAGTACAAACTCATGCAAAACTAATGCGGCTAGCAAACTTTGTCCAAAACACTAAATGCATGAAGATGGGGTAAAGTCCAAAAGGTTAAATGAGAATACTTTACTTACGATAAATATTATTTGAGTTCTTCCGCCCTTATTTTTTGTTAGCTTGTACTCATTTCAACAGTCAAGAATCAATCGATTTTATTAATACATTTTTCTTTTAATCCCTTGTTACATTGCATATAAAATGAAAATTTTCTGAAATTTTATTAGCAGACGAAATTTTAAAACAATATTGGTCTGCGTATATTTTATGCACACATATTATTATTATGCAACCTGTATTGAGGAATTTTGGGAGATTTGCAGGCGTGGCGCGCTATCCGGAAAACAGCTCAAAATATGCATTTTTAAATGTACGTCGTGTACACTTTTTTATCAGAGTGATTATTGCATAAATTAACCTTATGCACACCCCACCTTTCCAATAATTATTGATACAAAATTTAAAAAGTAATTTAATTTTTTAAAAATTATCGTACAAAAAATAAATAAATAAAAAATAAACTTAATTGTTGAATCATAAACTCTCGATTTAAGGACATCACATTCCCGAATAACCCGAATCTGTGGGGTCAGATTTTTTTTAGTATACGTAATTCCTTACATCGTAAAATTCATAGAATTAACTTTACACAAAATAAATTAAAATGATATTGAAAACTTCAGCGCAACATAACAACAAGGAATTCAAATCATCCAACTTGCTCGTTCATCAAGGGTATATAAACCTTGTAAAATCCTCCGAAGTATCATAATCATTTTTTAAATCATCGACATCAACAACAATAATAAATAATTAGAATGTCTAAAGAAATCAGCGAACATCGCCGTGAATCGGTCGGTTCATCATTAGGTCCAGAAAAAGAATCATTCGATAAGGATGAACTCTTTAAGTTGGACAAGCCATGGTATAGATATAGTTACTTGGTTCATTTACATTTCTGCATCTTCTTGGTGACTTTAACTTCCACAAATAATGGTTATGATGGTTCTATGCTTAATGGTTTACAATCTTTGAAGAGTTGGAGAACTGCCATGTCGAATCCAACTGGTCAAATCTTGGGTGCTTTGTCTAACGGTACCACTCTAGGTGTTGTGATTTCGTTCCCCTTTGCTTCTTGGTTATCTGATAAGTATGGTAGAAAGTATTGTATTATTGGTGGTAATATCTTGACTATTCTTGGTGCTATTTTACAAGGTTTATCTAATTCATATGGGTTTTTCTTTGCTTCTAGATTGATTATTGGTTTGGGTTCAGGTATTGCTACTGTTTCTTCACCATCGATGATTTCTGAATTGAGTTATCCAAACTATAGAGCTACTTGTACTACTTTCTACAATGTGTGTTGGTATTTGGGTGCACTTGTGGCCGCATGGGTCACCTTTGGTACAAGAACAATCAATTCTAACTTTTCTTGGAGAATTCCTTCTTATTTACAAGGTGCTTTACCTCTTTTTCAAGTTTTATTGTTTTGGACCGTTCCAGAATCTCCAAGATTTTTGATTTCTAAAGGTAGACTCGATGAAGCTGAAGTTGTTTTGAAAAGAATTCACACCGGTAATGGTACTGATGAAAGATCAATTAGATTAGTTGAATTTGAAATGAGAGAAATTCAAAGTGCTCTTGAAATGGAAAAGATGTATTCCAACACTAAGTATACTGATTTCTTTACTATTCCATCTTTCAGAAAGAGATTATTTTTGTGTGTTATGACCGGTATTATGATGCAATTGTCTGGTAATGGTTTGGTTTCTTACTATCTTAACAAGGTTTTAGATTCTATTGGGATTACTGGTGAAACTGAACAATTGAAGATTAATGGTGCGTTAATGGCGTACAACTTGGGTTTATCTATTATCATTGCACTTAATATTGGTAGATTCCGCAGAAGATCTGTTTTCTTGTTCTGTACCAGTTCTATGCTTGTTTCTTATATTCTTTGGACTGCTTTATCTGCTGTTAACCAAAAGAAGGATTTCAAAGATAAGAGTTATGCTAATGGTGTTCTTGCTATGATTTTCCTTTACTACTTCTCATACAACACTGGTGTTAACGGTTTACCATTCCTTTATATTACTGAAATCTTACCATACTCCCATAGAGCTAAAGGTATTAACATTTTCCAATTGACCCAACAAATTGTTTCTATTTTCAATGGTTTCGTCAACCCAATCGCTATGGATGCCATTGAATGGAAGTACTACATTGTTTACTGTTGTATTCTTGTGGTTGAAGTCATCATCGTTTATTTCTTCTACGTTGAAACTTCTGGTTACACTTTGGAAGAAGTTGCCAAGGTCTTTGGTGATGACCCAGAAGATTTCATTGCTCACTTAGAAGGTCCACCAAAGTCTACTTTGGAACATGCTGAAAACATCATGGTCGAATCTAGTAATGATAAGATTATGGAAAAGGTCTAGGTTAGATAAAGTTACAAGGAGAAGAAAAGAAATAATAAAAACCCGAGCTTTCAGGCAAAGCTTCGCTTGGGAATAATCTTCCTTAAGTTTCATCCTTGTTATCTTAAATTCAATTCTACTTTTTGGTTTCCTTTATTACATTTAATTGTATAGTTCTTCTAATAAAACACTGTTTGTTAGTATTTAATTACATGTAAAGTATGTATTCTCCGTTCATCCTTGGTTCGTTAATTTATTCAGAGGAGGTTAAGAGTTGTATCTATGTATTCCAAAGTATACTTTTGTATAGGTGAAATTTCTTTCGCAGTTTGATTTTATTTTCCACTGAATAATTTTGCATTTGATCTGAAAAAATCGAAACTTCAATATTGCTTTAACAATGATACGACAACTCAGATACTTCTCCAAGTCAATAATACAATCACAGACCACAAAAAATGGCAAGCGCAACTTGAAAAGCACATTCTCGTTACAAGAATTCTTATTTCGTCTGAAATTGAAACAAGTTTACAGAGATGTAATCAGATTAATATATAAAAGCCATCAAAAAGACGATTTACTACTGTTTGCTAAAGAAGAGTTTAGAGCAGGCGGAACTAAAGAACAAATGGGAGATCTAGGCCACAGAAGATACTTGCTTAACATCGGTATGACCCGTATCAATGATATGTTAAATGTAATGGGAATCAATTCCGATAGATTTAATAGTAAGTTCTGATATTACACACTACTTTACAATATATGTCAATTCTATATGTATAGTGATTTACAAATAAGATATCGATTCTGTTATCGATTCACTCAAGTCTTTAATTGAACTTTTAATTTCCTTATTGTTGATCGATTTAACCTCGGGTAATTGGATCTTAATTTGTTTCAATTCGTTGAGTTGTACCAGACCAACTCTTTGCAGTTTCAAATCTCTCTGTAATTGATTGACTTGATCATACAAGTTCTTGTACTGCTTTTGAAGCGACAGGTTGCGACGGAACATTTGTTGCGCAACCTTTGAAAATTCAAGCAAGTATGATACTGTATAATTGGTTTTCCAAGATGAAGCTGGAACAAGATGATTCTTCCATTGATCAACCTTGAGAGATTTGACGAGATCTTCAGAAATCAGTTGTAACTCGGATCTCTCAATATTCTTAAATTTGAACAATTTGACGAGTTTTATATACATTGTCAAGGTTTGTAAATCCAATGAACCAAATTCAGTTTTATGATTGAGTATTAATTTCTCCAAGTATTCGAGGTACTTTGTAATTTTGTTGAGATCCTCGTCTTCGAAAATCAAAAGATATTTGAAGATTTGAGCCTTGACCGAGAGTGGAGTAACAACATGAGTATCCAATTCATATGGTTCAATGCCAATTGATTTCCATTCAGTCTTGAAATCACGATTATCTTCAAAATGACAACTGTCATCCATAACCCAATCAGCCGATTTTTCAAGCGCATTAACAAAATAATTAACATAATTCAAATCGTTTAATACTATCGAGAAGTTGATGATATTCAAGATGATAAAGTTTTTAGAAATCGAGTTGTTTAATCTATCACCAAACCTAAGGAATGATTCAAGCTTGTTATAAACTTGAGCTTCAAATCCACCAGCAATACTTAATTTAATTTCTTCTTCTGCTGTAAGGTAAAATCTATAAATATTCACAAGATCGGTTAAATGTTGCTTAGATGGGTTGAGCTGAATAATCAAATGACTCAAAGTATCATGCTGGATCATCTTGATCTTTAATTGATGATAATGATACATCAACATGTTATTGGCATTCAAATTGGAGTATAACTTTATCAACCAAAGCCTGATGTTGTGGTTATATCTATCCTTTTGTAACAAGTGGTTGAGTAAAACAATGTTCTTGACAATATTTGCATGTGACTGGTTTTTAGAAAGATCAAGAGAAATGGATAAAAGAGCCAATTCATTGATTGGATCATTATCAAATTCGCTTTTGCTTGTTGATGTATAAAACTTATTATAAAGTTCCCAATTGGTTGAAATCAATTGGTTGATAAATTCATCGGATTTTTCCTCGGTTGTGCAATAAACGAGTTTTTGAATGTTAATACTTTCCATTAAATGTTGATGGGTTTTCAGTTTCAAAAACTTATCAAACGATTGTGAAGGTTTGTTTGATAAATAGTACTTTAAATCTTGGAAACAACATAACTTGGTACACATAACGTTGTAATACTCTTCCAATGCTATGTCATAGTTTCGATCATAAGTATAAGCCAACTCAACTCTTGCTAGCTTTGCATTTCTGGTGGTCAAAGAATTACAACTTTCAAGAATAGAATCAAAAGGTTTACCCAATTTATGACTCGATTTAATAAATAATTTCCAAGTATCGAAATCATTGAATTTATCAGTGAATAATAGTTTTTGAGTATAATCATAGATTTTTTCCCAATTTTCTAAAATTTCTAAAGCTTCAAGATAAATCAATTGAAGATCTAAATCTAAAACTTCTTGTTGAGAAATCTCTTCAACAACAGATTCATAGTTCCTGTTCAATTGTAAGAATTTACAAAAAAGATATACTTCTTGAGTTGACTTGAAAGGTTTTAAATCACCCAAGATCCTTAAACCAAGCATCTTATACAAGTTCAACTCTTTGGAATCTCCACCTCTTGAAATCAATTGTAAATAGATAAATACATTCCAAAGTTTATATTGTCTATTATCAACAGTAGTCTTCAGTAATAATGTGACAATTTTATTCAATAATTTGAGATCTGATTTGTCTACTGATTTTTTAAACCATTGTAAGAGTAAATCTTTTGTTGAAGCTGATGTTGGATATTTTCTCGCTACATTTTCATAAAGAAGTGACGCTTCTTTTTCACGACCAATATCGGTGAAATAATCGTTTAAAACTTGAATGGTATGAGGATCATTAGGAGTTTTCTCGAGTAAGTTCAAATTGTTTTTAAGAGCTTGTTGAGTTTGTCCAAGCTTATGAAGGATTTGATTATTAAGGGCATAGTAAAGCGAACGTTGTGGGTGTTTCTGGATTTTCTTACGAAGAAGTGCCTGTGCCGTGGTGTATGAGCCTTGGTGAATGAGTTCAATTAGTTCTTCATCGGAATCGGACATATTTGACAACCGTTGAAATTTATCTGTCTCTGTATTAAAAAAAAAAAAGTACTTTAAAAAGGACGATTACGTAATAAATGACATAAGAAAAGAGTTAATCCGAATTATAGACCAAGCGATCATCTGTCAAGCACAACCACGGAACGGAGCAATACTTTCCGATGGTTAGTATAATAGAGATAGAACATAAATACCAGAAGAGAAAGAACCGTAACTTATAGATTGCGATTTACTCGGCGAGATGTATCTCCACAATTTATAAACGCCGTTTAACATTACTCATCTATCACTCCACTATCTGTTTATTTACTGTCTTCGATCATAATCCGCAACAACGGCGAGATAAGAAAACGCGGGGAAAATTCATGAAACACATTTGCAATGGTGGGCTCCATAAAATAAACGGATCTATATCTTAAAACATACAAGTAATCTCGAAATAACTTTCTTGATTTTACCCTTTGGGAATCTGTCAATAGCTTATGGGTGAGATGAAAAGAAACTGTGGACAATCATCGGACTTATCAACGCTAAGTCCACCCCATGTTGGTAAATGTTGAAAATAACAAGAAAATGACTTTTCTTAATAGCATGACTCTGATTCTTGGCTGACCCAAAGACTTGTTATCAGTCTTGGCTACACCAATTCTTAATACTTGGCAGCTAAATTGAGTTACAAAAGCAATTTGTGGTTATGAACACAAACGTCTTTTTCTTGCGGTACTAGTCGTTGAGTCATGTGACACTAAAAAAATTAAAAATGATCTGCATATAAAATTGTTCTTTCCCCCAAAATCCGCCCACAATTGCTGCAAATGCATTGTATTGCGACTTTTCAAAATATTGGCCAGATAACATTTTTACAACCGATATAAAAATAGGAAAGAAATGACAAGAATATGCAGTCAATCTCTTAAAAAATTCTTATCTTTAATAAAAGTCCCATGTGGGTTGATTCAATTTAAAACTATATAAATCCAATGATCCCTTCATCCTTGATCTAAAATTTTTCAAATGTTTTTCTATATGTTTAATAATGTCTCATTTAAACAATCATAATTTTGAAAAAAAAATTCAGCATAGTTCTTATGAGAAATCGGTAGACTCACCCGAAGTTGTTTCGGTTTCATCTGCCGATTTCTTACCTTATAGAATGTCTGTTGAAAAACTCGAAAGCTTTTTTAAGACAAGTATACAAAATGGATTATCTACTTCTCAAATTGAAGAAAATACTCGGACTTTTGGTCAAAATAACCTTGGAAAAGATCAAAAAATTAGTTATACAAAAATCATGGCACATCAAGTCTTTAACGCCATGATCTTAGTTTTGATCATTTCGATGATTATTGCATTAGCCATTAAAGATTGGATTTCGGGTGGTGTTATTGGATTTGTCGTTTTTATTAATATTTCTGTTGGATTTGTACAAGAATTGAAAGCAGAAAAGACAATGGGTTCACTTCGAGCACTTTCTTCTCCCACCGCTAGAATAACAAGAAATGGTGATGAATCAACCATCCCAGCAGAAGAAGTAGTTCCTGGTGATATTGTTCATGTCACAGTAGGTGATACAGTTCCGGCTGACTTGCGTCTTTTTAGTGCGATGAATTTTGAAACAGATGAAGCCTTACTTACGGGTGAATCATTACCAGTTGTTAAAGATCATAATGAAATTTATTCAGAAACTATTCCGGTGGGTGATCGTCTTAATTTGGCATATTCACTGTCTATCGTTTCTAAAGGTAGAGCTTCTGGTATTGTTTATTCTACCGGTTTAAATACAGAAATCGGTCAAATAGCTGCTTCTCTTAGAGGTCAAAATGGGATCATTAGAAAAGTTGATAAATCAAATAATAGAGTTCCTAAAAAACGTGAATATCCAAAAGCTTTTTTTGGTACTGTTAAAGATATTATAGGTAATGTATTGGGTATTACTGTCGGAACCCCTTTACAAAGAAAATTGGCTTGGTTAGCTATTGGATTATTTTGTGTAGCAGTCATTTTTGCCATAATAGTTATGGGATCGCAAAGAATGAGAGTAAACAAGGAAGTGGCAATCTATGCCATTTGTGTTGCTCTTTCTATGATTCCTTCAGCTTTGATTGTTGTATTGACCATCACAATGGCGGTTGGAGCTCAAGTTATGGTACAAAAGCATGTTATTGTTAGAAAATTAGATTCTCTTGAAGCTCTTGGCGGTATAAATGATATTTGTTCGGATAAAACGGGTACTTTAACTCAAGGAAAAATGGTTGCAAAAAAAGTTTGGCTACCAACCATTGGTACTTTGGATGTTATCAATTCAAATGAACCTTTTAATCCTTGTGTTGGGGAATTACAATATTGTCAATATTCTCCGGTTTATATTCGTGATAGTGATGAGGAAATTGATTTCAATTTAAAATTACCATTTGATGATGGCGATTTACCTAGGAACTATCATGATTGGTTATTGACAGCTACCTTGGCCAACATTGCAACAATTAATCAAATGAAGGATGAGGAGACAGGTGACTTAGTTTGGAAGGGACATGGAGATGCTACCGAAGTGGCTATCCAAGTCTTTACCTCGAGAGTTAATTATGCTCGAGAATCAATCGTTGACAATTTCGAGCATTTTAATGAATACCCATTTGATTCTTCGATCAAAAGAATGTCTGTAATTTACAAGAATAAAGATTCAGGAGAGACTAAAGTTTATTCAAAAGGTGCTGTTGAAAGATTGCTTGATTGTTGTACCCACTGGTATGGTGAATCCAATATTGAAGATGCCAACAATTGTTTTAATTCAGACAAGGTTTTAGAATTGAAAGAAGAAGATAAACAATTGATTGAAGACAATATGAATGCTCTCTCTTCACAGGGTTTGAGGGTTTTAGCTTTCGCTACAAAAACTGTCAATGACATTGAATCTTTTGACATGTCTGAAAGAGAAAAAGTTGAATCCAACTTAATTTTCCAAGGTTTAATTGGTATTTATGATCCTCCAAGGCCAGAAACTGCAGGTGCAGTCAAGTTGTGCCATAAAGCTGGTATTAATGTTCATATGTTGACAGGCGATCATCCTTCAACAGCAAAGGCGATTGCACAAGAAGTTGGAATTTTACCTCACAATTTGTACCATTATTCAGAAGAGGTGGTTAAAGTAATGGTTATGACTGCTAGCGAATTTGATTCACTTAGTGATGAAGAAATTGATCAACTTCCTGTACTTCCTTTGGTTATTGCACGTTGTGCACCTCAGACCAAGGTTAGAATGATTGACGCTTTACATCGTCGTGGTAAATTTTGCGCCATGACTGGTGATGGAGTTAATGATTCTCCCTCTTTGAAGAAAGCTGACGTTGGGATTGCAATGGGTCTTAATGGTTCGGATGTTGCTAAGGATGCTTCTGATATAGTTTTAACGGATGACAATTTTTCGTCTATCTTGAATGCCATTGAAGAAGGTAGAAGAATGTCTGCCAATATTCAAAAGTTTGTCTTGCAATTATTAGCCGAAAATGTCGCTCAAGCTTTGTATTTAATGATTGGTTTAGCTTTTATCGATGAAAGTGGATATTCTGTCTTCCCCTTATCTCCAGTCGAAGTTTTATGGATTTTAGTTGTCACTTCATGTTTCCCAGCCATGGGATTGGGACAAGAACGTGCAAGTGATGATATTTTGGAAAAACCTCCAAATAGCACCATTTTCACTTGGGAAGTGATTATTGATATGTTGGTTTATGGACTTTGGATGGCTGTATGCTGTCTTCTTTGTTTTGTCATCATTGTTTATGGTAAAGGTAATGGTGATTTAGGAATTGATTGTAACTCTACCAACTCAAGTATGGAAATTTGTGATTTAGTATTTAGAGGTAGAAGTGCTTCTTTTGCCAATATGACTTGGTGTGCATTGATTTTGGCCTGGGAATGTATCCATCCATTTAATTCACTTTTCCATATGAGAACAGAAACTGATAATCCTTGGTGGAAGCAAACCGCAATTGATTTGTGGAGCAATCAATTTTTGTTTTGGTCTGTGATTGGTGGTTTTATGTCGGTCTTCCCGGTTGTTTACATCCCAGTGATTAATAATAAAGTCTTTTTACACAAGGGTATTGGTTATGAATGGGGAGTTGCAGTTTGTTTTAGTGTTTTGTTCTTACTTGGTTCTGAAGCATGGAAATGGTGCAAGAGAATCTATAATAGAAGAGCAAAGGTTAAGGTTGCAAACCCCGAATATGAATTGAAAAGAAGCGACCCATTCCAAAGTTATGCTTCATTTTCTCGTTCCAATACCATGGAAAAGACTGATTACATTGTTTAGTTCTTTATATAAAATGTTTTTATTTGAATAGATTAATACAAAAAGTATAGTTTTAAATGTGACATTAAACAAGTCATCAAAATCTTATTGTGTCGACGTCAATAAACACAAGAGAGCTAAATATATCATAAGCAAATTATTAAAGTTTTGAAAATGAAAATGAAAATTTGAGAAACGTTTTGCGGCAATCATTTGCAGCCGGTCATAGGATCGCGCAAACAAAATGAGAGAGTAAATCCAATTATACAAGTTACTTGGAATGAAAGAATATGTAATTATACTTATATTTGGCAAATCGAACTATACGTGCAGACTGGGTGTGTCTTTTTGTGTTAACTCTGTTTTTTTTTGACTACGCAGTTATACGGCTTCATGAATGGAAAGAAATTCGATAGTGATTATATGATAACTGCAATATTCACAGGGTTGACTGGAAACAGATAACCAATTTCTCACTCGATGGGTTGTCAGACAATGACAAAGATTGTTAAGGAGGGCTGTCGAGGCACTTTTATTATTTGATAACCAATGTTAGTGTCTTTGGAGTTGTATATCTGGCAAGCTCTTGGAGTTATGCCTCAAATATGATCACTTTATAGGTCAAATCTTAGCTCCCTTCAGACTGTATACACTGAGAGATCTACTTCGTAGATCACCCAGTCTGTTTTCGTATGTAATGTTTATTTATATGTAAGGATATAAAAATGCCTTACTAGACCCGAATTCCACGCATAATAGAGAACAAAAAAATAAAAATAAAATAATTGGGTATCATAATAGTACAAAAGAAGAGAAGGTTGATATGTGAATTTCTAGAATTGTTTTAATCTAGTAATTTGACATAATTTGAAGGACAAATACCTACTTGACCATTTGATTTTCTTGCTTGCCACCATTTTCCATCGATATCATCTACTTCTAAGATTTCATCTTTAACAAAAGAGATTTCATTGATATCATCTGGGTTTGCATCGTATGAATACAATGCTCTTGCTTTATAACGAAAAGTGACATCACCTGCACCAACAATACTATTACGAGCAGCAGGATCATTAATAAGTGAAGGTTTACCATTATTTGTCAAGTCCCTACCTTGGTGAACATCACTCGAAGAGAAGTTTTCCAAGCCATTTAATTGAGAAGATGACATATATGGAGTTTTTGTATTATTTTGAGTTGTTAATTGAGATTGTCTCAAATTATTATCTTGGAAATGAGCCAGTGAAGAAGGTGGTAAATTAACAGGCAGAACATAACGTTTATAATCATCATCTTCTTCGATTCGATCTAATTTTCTATTATCATTTGGCAATTCATTTGAAGCCAAATGACCATGATTATGAGAATGACTTTTAATTGAAAAAGAATCAATAAATTGATTTGTTGGAGATTCAGGATGTCCACCAAAATATAAAATCCACATTAGATTTAAAATCAGTAGTAATATACAACCTGCTGCACAACATAAATTTGCTGAAGAATTTGAATTATAAATCAAACTATTTGTCAGATTTGTTGTATAAATGAATGCAACTGATACCAAACCAACAAGAGTAAACTTGTATAATTCAATATTATTATTCAAATATAATAATAAGATGATAAAAATGATACAAATTTCATAAACTATCCCCCACCACAGGAAATGTGGAAAATCTTTTTGTTTTGAAGCTGCAGCACCTGCTACTGCAACTATCCATGATATAATACCAAATGAAATCGTCAGTATAGCAAATGGATCTCCAAGTAAATTCGATAATGTGAATGGCATATTATGTTGTCTTCTAGTTGATAGGTTGTTAACAAAATATAAATAAATCTTTTCTCAAAATTCATTTGTATTTCACAAGGAGTTAAATTACACAAAAAAAATCTCTCTTTATTTTTTTTTTTTGATTTTTAAATAAAATTTCGGTTTCAATCGGTATTAAAAAATGCTTAATTAGGAAGGATTTACTGGACTTTACTTTAGTTAGTTATTATATCAAGTACGAAGGAGTTCTTATTGTTTTCGTATTTTCTTTTTGATATGTGTTTCTTTATTGATTCAAGTCTAAATGTTCTAGACCTAGTTGAGACACGAAGTAGATCGCGCGCCAAACTTTAAATTCAAAAAAGAAAAAAAGAGGCTTGAAAGGTAAATACAAATACGCGGGTTTGTGTTTGAAATCAGAATATTTAACGGCCATATCACATATGAGACGACAAATTATGTCATAGTTCCAAGTAAAAAATTGAAGCCGATGCCAAGTTTCAACTAGTCAGTAGAATGTAAAGTTTCAACACTGGTAGTGAATGAGAATGCTGATCTTTACACCATTGGTTAGACATTGTTCATATCTTGTGGTGCAATGAGTTGTGTTGATATTTTCGTATATTTTGACACGTGATATCAATACCAAGATATTGGTCTTTATAACCTCCATGGGCTGATTGATAAATTGTGTACATCCTCGTTTAAGTTGTCAGCATTTGTATCAACCACAAAAGAAGGCGTACTTATTCTCATTTGATCTGTCACTCGATCGTTTGGTTTGTATGGTCCCTATTCTAATTCCGCATCTGGATTGTTTGCAATAATTATGATTCTATAGTTCTTCAGACGTGCTTTATCTCGATGTACCCCAACCATCCAAATACGCGTTGATAGCGGAGGTCACAAATCTGAAAAGGAACACTTAATGGGAAGCGGTGCGTTGATAATAACCTTAGAAACATCTGTAGCATTTCCTAAACATGTTTCATAATCTGTCAATGGATAAATTCCCCCTTCTTTACTCGTATACTGTAGTACTGGAATTCAAACCAAAAAAACTGAAGTCGTACTCTTCAATATTTTAGTTAAGCTGGACAACTTTCATCTTGAGATCGAGTAGGACTCCGATTTTAGCTTGAACTGCATAGTATGCATGGAATATTTCTATCGCTATTGATAAGGTAATAATGCGACGTATTGAATGAGGGAGCGAATTGCTCGCTGACACCTTTTGACTCTTAGAGTAATTACCTCATCATTTATATTTCCAATATCAATAATTATGACGAGGCATGGAGCGTTATCTGTTCTACATATTACTACGATTTCAGGTGAATCTGCTGCTCCGGGGTTTCATCAAGCTGTAACTCTGACTTTTTGCTTGTTCAACAACTAGTGTATTCAGAATATTCGTCAATGGTAATCCAGAATTCACATAGAGAGGGACCAAGCTGTCTGACTGTAGTCTACGAGTTGATTTAACTTAGTTTCCCCCCTCTTCCCGAGCTGCGATTTCGTATGGCGAATGATTCCATGAAGCATCATCATCTTGGATTGGATCAATACAAATTAGTTAGTTCAGTGTCGAGGCCCCATCTTGTACATTTCTGCTCGAAATTAATATCGGCGACTGAATGCAGGTCGACTGTATATAGCTGTCTACGGTTAGTTAAAAAAGCAGTTCCTCATTTGGTAGTTCGATCTGATTATTTATTTAGACTGTGTTCCATGTATTTATAGTAAATTACCACAATTGTGATTACTAGACAAAACTTAGTTCTGTACATGCTTATATTACCTACATGCCAATTATATTTCAGTGGCTTATTTATATACTTATGTACAGTACCAAGAGACCCCAGTTTTACACAAAAAAAAAAGACATGTAAGTTTAAATGACAAAATCGATAAATTCTTTTCAACTTCAATTGCTTCTCTCTAATGTCTGGTACAATATTAGAGAAGTATCCTACAGAACTAATAGAAGAAATCTTTAAATATGTTTCACCGCATGATATTGAACAATTAACACAAGATCCATTCTTGGGTAAATATGCAATGATAAAAAAATATCAATGTATGTATTTATGTACAACTTTAGATTTTTATCTGGAAAAGATTTATCAAACCAATCGTAATAAAACAAATACAACCGTTCAATTACTTCCAATATATTTTACATTAAATCAATTTATACCACAAACACTTCGATTTCATCATTGGGAAGAATTACTTCAAATTGAACCTTGTTTATTATCAAAATTTGAACAACTAAAACAAGAATTTACTTCATTTACTTTAAAAAATGTCAAGCAAATATCATTTCTTAAAAATATTACACGGATTTCAATATTAAGAGATTATAATGTTTTATCAGAAATGGCACTTGAAAATGAAATAAATCTGGAAGATTTACCTTCAAATTTAAAAGAACTACATATAGTTGATCTTGAAGTTCATTCATTACCTCCCAAACTTGAAAAATTAAGTTTAATTGCATCTATGATAAAATGTTTAAATATTCTTCCAAAAAGTTTGAAATATTTAGAACTTTGGTCAACAAATGTAGATATTTATTCAACAGGCAAACTTCCAATTGGATTAATAGACCTTAGTATTGCATTGGAAGATATTTCATTTGAAAACGGAATTGATTTTTCATATCTTGAACAGTTGAAATCATTCAAGTTTGTGTTTGCAAGTGATTTCATATTGAAATCAATTCAGTTAAATAAACCTTCAATACAAACCTTATATTGTAATCGTTCACAATTAAGAAACCTTGAAGGATTAAATCAATATAATCTTAAAAAATTACATATTGTTGGATGTAATATTTCAACAAATCAAGTACTTGATATTGAATATCCTAAACTGTTAAAAGAAATGTATATCCAAAGTTTAGTAGTCGATCTGGAGCCTTTTGCGCTTAATTTAAAACTACCAAACGGTCTAGAACATTTAAGTTGCTCGGATACAGGGTATAATATTGCAATGTCATTACCAAATTCATTAAAATCACTTCATTTAACAAGTTTAAATTATTTACCAACACCAAGATCAATTGATGGAATTGAATTTCCTTTAAATTTAGTTCGATTGAAATTATACAATAACAGATTAACTAAAATTAGTGATACAAATCTCTCATTTTTAACCAAACTTGTTGAACTTGAATTACTGCAAAATTTACTAACAAATTTACCTGAATTACCTTCATCACTTAAAATTCTAATACTTGATAATAATGAGTTAGAGTTTGTTGATTTAAGAAATTTGATTAAACTTGAAGAATTAGATTTGAGTAGAAATAATTTCAAAAAATTAAGTAATATTCAACTTCCACAAAGCATTATTAAACTAAAATTAAATAGAACAAGATTAGACAATAGTTTTGATTCAAAATTCCCATCATCTTTGAAATATCTAGATATGTCAAGAAATAACTTACACAGTTTAGAAAGTTCATTTGTTGAATCCTTATCAAATGTGAAATTACTTGAATTAGATCTTCAATTTAATTCACTTTATGGGAAACTTAAATTTTCAAAATCAATTGAATTAATAGATTTAAGTAATTGTGAAATTAAGGATTTAGAAAATGTTGAATGGAGTACAAATTTAAAAAAATTGTATCTTAATGATAATGGACTTGTTGATTTTAATTTTGATAGTATGCCAAATTCAATACAACTTTTACTGGCTTTTAATAATAAGATTTTGAAAGTTAATGGGTTTAAAGATGAGTTAACGAGTTTGGAAGTACTTAGATTAGATGAAAATGTCGAATCTTCAATGTTATTACCTGAATATTGTGAAGATCAAATACCTGAATTAAATAACCAACTTTATAACATTTTTAGTTTTGTTAAAGTTCGAGATTTAGGAACGGTTTATCAAGTGAAAAAACCGTTAAGTGACGTTAGAATAGGTATAGTTGATCGTGGATATGAAGAATTTCATTATTACATTTCGAATTCGACAGTCGATTAGGATTTGCAGTAATCAAATGGGGCTGATTTAGCAATTATCTTATATAACCGGTACAGTAGTATAGAGTAGTTTGCGTTATATTCACGCGGGTATATCACAATAAGAATTAAAATTGCGGAGAATTAAAAGTGCCAATGACTGCACATAATAATCATTTGAGCAAGTACTGGGCTCTTATTGTATATTTTAATCGCTCGATCCGACGGAACTGGCTTTACCTATTATCCGAAATGAATATCTTAATATTAAGGTGAATACGGGCATACTTGAAATATTAATCATGCCGTAGGAAAGAACCGGTTGATATTCACCTATCAAATTATGTCAAATGTTACGGACATTAAATGCCTTCATTCCGAATTTTTCCTCATAAAAAGTAAACCCTGTAATCCGTTATTTTCCATAGAAGGCTGCGAAACGGGACATACAGAAAAAAAGGTTTTAGTGTAACTATCGAATACTAAACTACATTGTACCGGTCCAAAGAATTAAATTTAAACGGCTGTATTTCGGATATCGAATAATTGCTCACATTAAGGCTTTTATTCAGCAATGGTTTTTTGGTTTGAAATTTTTTTTACATTCTCTTGTCAGATGAATGACGCTACCATGAACTTATAGAGTAATTCTAGAGTATATAATTCTATGTAACCCCCCTTTATTTTAACTTTTCATTTAATCATTCTAAACAGTATTGCCCATCATGTTTACAAAACAAATTCAATTAATGACAATTAGATCTGTCAGATTTAATTCTTCATCTGCAAAAGGAAAGAATAGTATTTTTGATATTTCAACCAAAGTTTTAGCCAATAATGATTCTACAAAGCATAATGATCAACAGTTTATTACCCATCCACTCTTCCCACATCCAGAATGGACAAATGAAGAATGTGAACTGGTCAAGTATAATCATCGTGAACCTCAAAATATGAGAGATAGAGCTGTATTTAGAGGGATTCTGATAATTAGAGGTATGTTTGACTTTACCACAGGTTATAAAAAACCAAAAAATGGGTTGAATGAGTATAAAGGGACTCGTTATGAAATGACAGAATCAAAATGGTTAACAAGAGCCATTTTTTTGGAATCAATTGCAGGTGTTCCTGGATCTGTTGCTAGTTTTGTTAGAACTTTAAATTCTTTAAGACTTTTAAGAAGAGATAAAGCTTGGATCGAAACTTTACTTGATGAAGCTTATAATGAAAGAATGCATTTACTCACTTTTATTAAAATGGGTCAACCATCTTGGTTCACAAGATCTATCATTTATATCGGTCAAGGTATCTTTACTAATTTGTTTTTCTTTACTTACTTGGCAAGTCCTAAATGGTGTCATAGATTTGTTGGTTATTTAGAAGAAGAAGCAGTTTCAACTTATTCTCATTTACTCGAAGAATTGGACAATAAACAATTACCAGGTTTTGATGATGCCAAAATCCCAGATATCGCAATTCAATATTGGTCTGAATTAAATGAAAAGTCAACTTTTAAAGATTTAATTTTAAGAATTAGAGCAGATGAGGCAAAACATAGAGAAGTTAACCATACTTTAGCAAATTTAAAGCAAAAAGAGGACAGGAATCCATTTGCTTTGAAAATCCCAGATTTGGGCCAACCACAACCAGATAATGGTTTAAAACATACGAGACCATCCGGATGGGAAAGAAAAGATTTACATTTATGATTATTTAGTTCCTTTTTAACACTTCTGTAAATAAAATATTCATGATTATATGTATTCCAACCCAGTAGGATCAGTATAAATAGGAACATTATGTAAGCAGAAAATTCAACGTTTTTTTACGCCCACTTCAAAAAAACCCTACATAATCACAGCAAATTACATAAGATAATCAATATTCTTATATAAGTATCTAAAAATTTTCATAGAACCTTCTAGCAAACAAACATTAAAATCTATATACAATAGACTTTTTGCAACAAAAAATAATCAAAGTCAACTTTTTAGAAAGAACCGAGATTCAAAGGTTGATCTGTGGTAGATTTATAAAATGCACTCTCCCCCGCCAACACACGTTTCGGCTTCATTCCCTTATGGTAACCTGCAGGATATGAAACTTGAATCCGATGTCATCGATAATCTATTAAATAATCCTGGTACTGATGGGTTAGCACCATCTCATCCTCACTCATTGGACCACCAGCATATATCTGCTATTCAGGGCAGACCAATACAAATCGACTCACTGGGACAATCTCTATCAAATACGCCACCAAGAAGGAACGGGGTCGATGATGGTGATATTCAAATTATTGAAAGAGATATACAACCATCACCGTCCAATCTATTTGATTTACATTATGAAAACAATCCCTTATTCCCTGATGATACTTCCTTTCCAGATAATGAGCTTGTAATACCGCATCAAAATGCTCCCGTTAACATTAATCGCTCGAATAATAATATCAATAATAATCAATTGGCACTTACAAATACTGCATCGACACCAAAGTTTTTAAATTCATTACCACCTTTACACCCGCTTTCTGAATCAGCAATACCGAATAGTGTAACTTTAAGAATGCAAAATACATTGGATAACACAGACAGTGACAATCAAAATAGTAATAATAATACTAATACGAATAACACTAATAATAATAACAATAACTTACCTAAGAAAAAGAAAGAATCCACGGGTCCTAAAGCAAGACCAGCTTTTGTCATGAAGATTTGGTCGATGGTAAATGATCTGACAAACAACGAATATATTCGATGGAATGAAGATGGCAAAACATTCCAAGTTTTCCATCGTGAAGATTTCATGAAAAATATTTTACCTAAATATTTTAAGCATAATAATTTTGCTTCATTTGTACGTCAATTAAATATGTATGGATGGCATAAAGTTCAAGATATAAATAGTGGAACTATGCAAATGAGTGGTAATAATTCAGGTGAAGATAATGAAGAAATCTTACAATTCGAAAATCCTAATTTCATAAAAGATCGTGAAGATTTGTTAGATAAGATTGTTCGTAATAAGAGCGTTCAAGTTCAATCAACTAATGGAAATAATGGAGAATCAAGTCAAGCGGCAATAACTAATGGTGAAGGTGGTGATTTAAATGTTCAAATCATGTTGAATGAATTAGATCAGCTCAAAATGAATCAATTGGCAATTACTGAGGATTTACGTAGAATCAGAAAAGATAATAAAACTTTATGGCAAGAAAACTTTATAACAAGAGAAAGACATCAACATCAAGCACAAACATTAGATAAAATCCTTAAATTTTTAGCAACAGTTTATGGGAACAGTGCAGGTAAAATATTAGAAGTTGACAATGGTACTCTCAATGAATTATCTTCGGTAGATTCTGCAATCACAACTTACAATTATCCGAATCAACATGTTCAACCACAACAACAAAGTCTGCTGGGTCAGGCTCCACCTCAATCTCCAGGATCATTTTTTGCCAGTCCTGTGCCATTTCCAAAACGTAGATTAATGTTGACAAATGGTGTTACAAGTGGGTCTAATCCTTCGCCAAGAACTTCAGAATCTGGGTCAATTGAAGAGATTATGCGTTCGTATGGCAATACTCCTACTACTAATAATATCACAACAAACGCAGCAGCCACAGCTGCAGCTAATAAAAACGATGGTAAACGTCTTTTTCGTCAACTTGCACAAGAACAACAAGCACAATACGTTCAATCTCCACAAATTTATTCTCCAAGTCCACTTTTCCCCGAATTAAATAATGCAAATAGTCCTGGTTATTTTGGAAATTCGGGAGCTCCAGGTACTCCGGGACTGCAATTTCTTCGACTTGGGACACCTGGTCCAAGTATTGATTATCAATTACAACACCAGGGAAATAATGACCTCATATCTGGATTGGAACATAATATTCAAAAACAAGGCCAATCCATCCAGCAAGTACAGGACTGGATCCTGAAATTAGCACAGCAGCAGCAACAACAACAAACTGTGATTGACGAAATCAACGACGAGATAAAGCCTACTGAATTGGAAGGTTTCGATGTGAGTGAATTTTTAGATAAGAATTCACCTGCTCCAAACAATCAAAATCATCATAATTTGGAAGTACAAGAATCACCTCCAGAAATCATTGAAAATTCGAATAAAAGACAGGCAGATGATTTTCATAGAATGATGGGACAACCCTCGAATAAAAAACAGAGATGATTTGTTTTATGTATTATATATCTATATATTAAGTATAAGGTAGAATAGTGTGTAAAAAATTGGATTTTACAACTACTCATTCATTTTATTACTAACTGTATTTTGCGAAATTATGGTCTGTTGATTTCACCCTGGAATTTCGGGTGTGTCGATTTACATTTAAATTCCCTTGTTGTTGATTTAAAGTCCTGCAAAAGGTCTTGATTTACGCAGATCAATTTCAATTTTTTATTATCTCTCTTTTGTGATCAACAGTATTTTTTTTCCTAGCTCTAAACGCATATATGGAGAAGTTAAAATAAAGAATAATTCATTTTATCAATACATAAACATAATAGGGTAATTTTTATATGGGTGGTCAATGAAGCTGAAAGTGATAAATTTTCACTCGAGTGTGACGGCTCCTAAATTCAAGCGAGAATATAGCAAAGGTGGGTGTCGAGAGTGTAAACGGCGTAAGATAAAATGTAATGAAGGGAAACCGAGTTGTTCACACTGTCTTCGTTTAAAAAAAGAGTGTACGTATCCACATGTGGGTGAAAAAGTGGCTCGAGTTCTGCGAAAATTCCTTCTTTACCGAGGTCTAGCTAGCAATACTGATGTTGATGACAAGGACAATAGAAGTGATCACAATTCATCGATACAAATCAGTCCTGTAAATGGTGACCAGAAAAAGAAAGGATCAAAGTCCTCAGATGAAGACGGTGATAATATGGAACAACTACTGCTGGCATTAGTTTCACCGTTACCTTATGAAAGTTCACCCAATATCAACTCGAATCCAAGTCCTTCGTTTCTGGACCATACATATGGAAATCAAAGTTTTAAAAGACGAAATAATATGTACTCTTCGAATGTTGCTAATCAAAATGCATTCCATCAACAGTATAGAAATGGAGATGGAAATGGTCAGCAAGAAATGGATCCGAATGGTACAAACAGAGTCAACCATTCTTCTATCGAAAGTCTTCTTAATAATGACTATAAGAACAACAATATTGATGCATCAACAAACAATGCTTATAATAATCAAATTTTCCAATTATTTGATCAAGACGATCTCAATTTATTGGCTTCTGATTTAAACAACATGGTCAGTAATATTATGGACGATCTGAACTTTGGCAACAAATTTCCTAATCATCTTGATGATGAAAGCTCATCAAAACTGCTTATGTCAACTCCTTGGAATTCAAATTCGGACTCCCCATCAGGGGTTAGTATAAATTCTAACGAGCAGACAATTCCTAGAAACATTCCATTTGATTATATCAAAGTTAAAACGACTCATGAAAAACTATATTTGGAAGAATTTTATAATGATTTTGCAAGTATTGTATTGCCTTTTGGCGCTTATGATTATTCCACCAAGAGTTATTTCAATCCAATTAGAGATATAACTTTGAAATGTGCAAGATCAGAAGCTTTCTTATTGGCAGCAGTTTTGGCTCATGGTGCCAAAACTGCTTTTAAGAAGAATTCTTTGGCAGAGGATGAGGAGTCATATTGCAAATATTTGTCTAAATGCCTACGTTTATTGGGACCAGCCCTTGGGGATGATAAAAAGACAAACAACAGCAATCCGGAGAATTTGGCTTCGAATATCGAAACAGTATTACTCACTGTGCTTTTGCTCACCTCTGCTAATGCAGTAAACCCAAAACAAGATTGGAGACCTCATTTGAAAGGTGCAAAAGATTTACTTTTAAAAATATCGACTCATAAAATGAGATCTTCTAAAATCCTCATTTTCTGTAAATTTTGGTTTATGTCTTTTGAAATTTTGGCTGGGCTTGGTTCAAGATTAGGTGGTACATTACAAACGGATGACGAAATCAACAACTTGATTACACCTGGCGACGAATATGAGATATTAGTTTTAAAGGAGTTGGGGATAATAGTAGAATATGATTTCAACATTATGGGTGGATATTATAACTACGCAATACCACATTTGAGAGATTTGATAAAAGTATTGTGCAAGGTTAGACGAGATAAAGAATACATTCCGGAAAACCCATTAGAATACTTTAGACTTTTGTCTGAATTTTATAAGATGACAGAAATAGAATTTATTAATAGAAAATGTATTCTTGAATCTTCTGACTTTAAAGATGGTATAATTCCCGAAGGTAATTTGCTTGAAGTTCTTACTATTAATAATGAGCAAGTAATTATAAGCTGGATGGATACATCACATCAAGCTTATATGCTTGCAAGTTTGATTTGTTTACTTCAAGTATGTTTCAAAGAAACTTTTGAATCACCTCAAATACAGGTTTTGACCGATAAAATCACCTCCTTGATTTCGTATTTGAGTAAATCAACAGAAACACCAAGACAAACCATCAAATGCTCGACGATGATGATCCAATGGCCAATGCTAGTGGCGGGTGTGAATTGTACAAAAGAGGATACTAAATATGTTCTCATGAAATTTTTTAGAATTTCTGCTCAAAGTGGTTCTGGATCTGCTGGTTACGCTCTTAAAATAATCAATTCTCTTTGGGACTTTAGGGAACGTGGTATCAATGCTGATGAACCAGGTTTTGGTGACGATAACTTTGATATCTTGTGCTACTGATTACTTTTATTTATTTTCTTTTCTTAGACTTAATATATACAGGGGATATCTTAATCTGATTCATTTTCAAGTAAAGAAGCCCAGTTTAATTGATTTGTAGCTAATTTCATCCGTGTATCAAACACATTTGAACTTTCATCTTCCGATTCTGAATCAGATAAGATAAGACTTTCAGAGGAAGAACCAGTAGAACCAGATTCACAGAATGCACAGCAATCTTTCTCTTTGACCCATTCGAATTTACCTTGAGAAAGCATTTCTTGTAAGGCCCATCCAACACGTTCGGCCCCCAAACGAGCACCATCGAGGTTTGCAGAAGATGGACCCATACGAAGAGAGGCATTTTTTCCCAGCATAAACAAAGGAATCTCATCATTCCATTGAAGATCATCGGTTAGACAAGGGAACCCACGTACAGTATCAATAGGAAAGTCTTTAAGTATTGGTTGCATAAACTCTAATGAGTTCACATTAGCTTGAATACCGGTTGCAAAATAGATATAATCAACATTTTCCAATTCGACCAATTCTTCTTCATCGCCAGATTTTAATTTCAAGTTCCAAGTCTTTGATTCATCGTTCCATTCTTGTTGTTGAATTGATGTATGCAACATCAATTTTATCTTGCCCTCTTTATCAAGCTTTGATATTTTCTTGTAGTACTCAGGATTAACAGAACCACCTTCTCTTGCATCTTGAATCATTTGCCATCTCTCTTCATCGGTGTCTTTGATGTAAAATGCTGATTTTTTGACATTCTTATATTTGGTGACCCAATCCAAATGGAAATCGAAATGTTTGATCTTTATGGGTCCACGGAACAAAAGATGTATATTTTTAATTCCTTTACTGGCAGCTACCGTTGCCAATTGAGCAGAGGTAAGACCGCCACCAACAATCACGATAGATCTTGACTTCGAAGCTCTGGGCTTTTGCATTAATTCCTTACCAAGGAAATCGATTTTCTTGGTAAACAAATGAGTTGTATGACATGACCCTTCTGGGAAATGAGGGTCTTTAAATGGCGCAATTGGATAATTAACATCACCTCTATGACCACTCGTTACAATTGCAATTTTAGATCCATAAACAGCACCACTTTGTGTGGTGATTACAAATCCATTACCCAATTCATTTGTTCCCAAAACATTGATTGGTAGATACTCAACTTTGACCACTTCATCCTTACGCACTCGATCACGCAAATTGTATCTTTGAATGACATCATCACAAAACATTTTGAAAAGTGGTGTTGAAGGACGGTAATAATCTTTCCAGTCTCTCATATTTATCTCCATAATACCTGGCTGATCATGTGAAAGATTATCAGTTCTACCAACCGATGGTCGCTTCTTCATGTTCTTTTTGGCCAATTTTTTCAATTGATGCTTCAGAAATTCTCTCCCCACAACATTCTTAATTTCCATTAAATGATCTTCCATCTTTTGCTTATGAGCAAAACAAACAAGACCATCTATATCCACTGGATCCGGATGGAAAAACATAGGAGAACGAAGAAATGGAATCAGACATTGATCGAATTGACTTTCCCATTGACCAACGAATTTGTCAGCGAAAGCATCTAAAACCAAGATTTCATTGGCATCGAACTTTTTACGAGGTCTATACTCTTGTTTATCAGACTTGTATTTGGGAATTAAATTAACCTTATGTCCTCTTTGTCGTAACCAATGAAATCTCTGATGTTCATCTTCAGTAAAGATAGACCCCGGGAATTCTTCACAGAGTCTTGCACTAACTGCAAGTCCACAAGTACCTCCACCAACAACAATAACAGGAAAAAAGTTTTCAGAAACAATATCAACCATAACTAACTATATACTATTAAGAGGATATTAAAAAAAAAAACAGGAATCTTGAAGTCTTTATATGGCAGAGAGATAACCTATAAAGTTATGTTGCAAAAATGTCGCCAAATGTCGCAACTACACCGGTAGATAAAACAATTATTTTGCAACTTTAATGGTTCTGACATCATTAATTTTCAAGCATGTTCCACAAACCCCTCAATGATTGCGAGTAACCCCACAGCTCCGGGATCGGGAATTCCACCTTCTTCGCTCTTGAATTGATCGTCGCCAACATAACTTGCTCTACCGAATTTGGCTTGCAATTCCTTTGTGCTTTCACACCCATTCTTTGCTGCTTTGACTGCCTTTTGTAAATCAGCACTCTCGTGAAGTTCATCTACAAACGGTTGTAAGGTATCAACCAAGGTTCTACCACCGACACGAGCCTTTGTATACCTGAATAATCCATCATATAAAGCGCTGTGCATGGCTTGCGCTAAAACCTTGACTGAGAACTCATCTGATTTTTGAAGAGCTTGCACTAAAGCAGTTAAATAGATCAGATAAAGTCCACCTGAAGTACCACCCATGCTTCCCTCGACCAACTCGGTGATGGTGCTCAATGTGGCAACAGGATCGTTCAAGTTATCTTTGAAATGCGAGTTGTTTTCCAATGCTTCCAAAATGGAATCGGCACCGCTGACTAAAGTCTCACCACAATCACCATCACCAACAAGCGTATCATAATGTGTTATTTTTGGTTCTTCTTTTTTTAATTTACCCAATGAATTCTTTAAAGCTTGAGAAAATTTTGAACCATCAATCTTCAAGTTACTTGTAAGTTGTTTTTCATCTCCCATTGGAGACTCAATATAAACTCTTTCTTTTTCCCATAATTTGGAATCAAAAGATTTTGGTTTCCATCCAGGAGCATTTGTTTCTGTATCCAAATATTTCAAAATCTCTTCACATTTGAAACCTCCTTTCTCAATACCGGATAAATTCAACAAGGTTATTGAGAATCCGGGTGAATTTAATGAAGTGACAAAATCACTGACTAAAACACGGTTTGGTTTTTTCTCCAAAGGAGACTTTGAAATCACATGTTCGACAATAGCGTATAATTCAAGAGACGAAGTACCACCGATATTGTTAACCAACAAAACATATTCGTCCTTTTTGTTGAAATCGGCATAATGACGATCCTTATCGTTTGGAGAAATCAATTTTTCGTACATTTCTTGTACCAAATCATCAATCTGTGGAATTGGGCTCATTTTCGAACCTGGTTCATTGTGAATACCCAACCCTAATTCAGCTTCATTTTGACCAGTAAATTCGATTTCTTCGGTCTTACCGGGAACAGAAGTCCGATCAAGTGAAGCACTTAATGTGACCATATTTGAATTGATTGCATTACCCAATTTAACAAGATTTTCAAGTTCAAAAGAGCCAACGGCAGAAGCCGCACCCAAAATTTTATGCATCAAGGCTGTACCGGCTAAACCTCTTCTGCCCACCATCTTATTCTGTTCTCTACCCACAGCAACGTCGTCCGCCACAGCCAATATATCGACCTTATAGCCTTCATTTTTAGCTCTTTCAACAACTAAACCAAAGTGTAAAATGTCACCCGTGTAGTTTTTGACAATGACCAAGGTACCTTTCTCCTTGTTTGATTTGGTACGAATCGCACTCATGATCTGTCTTGTTGAAGGTGATGCGAAAATCGCACCACTAACGGCGGCATCCAATAAGTTAGCACCGACAAATCCACCATGTAAAGGTTCGTGCCCGGCACCACCACCACTAATTAAAGTGACTTTTTCTTTCGTGTTTGAATGAGGATTAAAGATAACTTTTTCACTTGGTATCAATTGAACAAATGGATTCGATGCCACCAAACCTTTAAGGTTTGTGAGAACAATGTCATCATTTTGAGGATATTTCCAATGTTTTACTGTCATTATGATTTGGTATTGAAAAGAAGATAAACAATTTATTCAATATCAATCAAATAAATAGTGTATTTAATAATTTATCAAAGAAATAGTTGGATGAGAAAAGTTGCTATAATAACGTCATTATACTTATTCGATCTGTTCGGACCTGTATGCTGTGTTTTGTGCTTGGAAGCAATGACTGCGTATAAGAGAATTTCGGACTCAAAACGTTAAATAGTGCGCAAAACGTTAGTTAATGTAGTCTACAGTGTAGTTGTAAAGAATTATGACCAAATTTGATATTCTACAAGAATAGACGTCAAGAGACTTAAAACTGAAAATTATTAAATTTTCAGGGGAAGTCATAGCGAGCCAATATTTCATAACAATAAATCATACAATTCTAAAAATTTTCAGATTTTTTGTAATTTTTTTGTCAAAAATCTAAACTAAACCTTATCAACCTTATCTATAAACGATCTACTTGAATCAATTGGCATGATCATAAGAACTAATCAATTTGAAGGCTTATTAAGATAAGCGGGTTATTGAAATACTCTTTTCGGAACCACTTTCCCGCTAATAATTGATTTTGCGCCGTTTTGTAACTGCACGACTAGCACCCCTCAAATCTTACCTGCATCTAATCAGATATGATAAACACCAAGATATTACTTCCATTTTATATATGACTTTAGATTATCTATGTCGCCTTTAGTACATCAGGTATGACCTCGAAGGTAAACAGACACAAAAGAGACTATAGTCGCGGTGGCTGCAGAGAATGCAAGCGACGTAAGATCAAGTGCGATGAAACAAAACCTCAATGTATACATTGTACACGATTGAATAAAGAATGCTCTTATCCAAAGCTAGGAGAAAAAGTGGCAAGAGTATCAAAAAGAGTCATCGATGACAATCCAGATTTATTTTCGAAACCTCCAACAAAGCCACTCACATTTCAAGTTTATGAAGGTCCAAAGAAACGTCGAGGTAAAGATTCAATCTCAATTTCATCATCTAATTCAATGAATTCGACCTCTCTGCTACAAAGCATATCATCAATAATTTCAACAAGCGCTTCACCCGAGAATAGTCCGATAGAATCACCAATATCAAGTGTTATTCCACCAAATCCACTTTTTAATCAAATGAGACCCGAGCAGTATCCTCATGCACAGAAAATGCCCCAGACATTGCCTCAGGTACTGTCTGTGACATCGTCTTTGCCTAAGGCAATACTGCCTGTGGTTTCAAGCAATATTAACC
This sequence comes from Kodamaea sp. yHQL449, assembly GCA_030582715.1. Lineage (NCBI taxonomy): Eukaryota > Fungi > Ascomycota > Pichiomycetes > Serinales > Debaryomycetaceae > Kodamaea > Kodamaea sp. yHQL449. Next base: position 154,162 of record JAJMGT010000014.1, on the reverse strand, counting down.
CTTCACCACCGGCTTCATTTTTCAATCATGATGATTTAGATATCCTTGCACTGGATTTAAACAATATCGTGTCTGATATAATAGATGGTACTTCTCCATTGGATACAAGTTTGGGTAAAATTGTCAATTCACCAATCGAATTCCCACCAATTATAAACGAGATCCCAAAACATGTTTCATTTAATTTCATCAAGACAAATTCAAGTTATGAAAAGATATATTTGGAAGACTTTTTCCATGGATTTGCAATGAGAGTTCTTCCATTTGGATCATGGGATTCAATTCAAAAGAAAAATTATAATCCAATCAGAGATATTATACTACTGTATGCATCACAAGAACCATTTTTATTAGCTGTTGTAATGGCACAAGGAGCTCGAACTTCTTATGAAAAGAACAAATTACAACGAGATTATACTGCTTATTGTTCGTATTTATCGACTTGTCTTAAATTACTTGGGCCTGCACTTTGTCGAAATCGAGATAAGAAAGTACGATATGATCTCACTGTAAATATCGAATGTATTCTTTTAACTGTATTATTATTAACTTCGGCAAATGCCGCAACAACACATCAAACTTGGAGACCACATTTAAAAGGGGCCAAAGATATTCTTTCAAAAGCTACAAACAGCAGAATAACTCAGTCCAAAACACTCATTGTGTGTAAAGCTTGGTTTATAGATTTCGAGGTATTGGCGGGTACAAGCTCAACACAAGGAGGAACATGTAAAACAGAAGAAGAATTGGATTCATTAGTCAACTTTTCTGATTACGAGTTGAGTGTTTTGTTTGAAACAGGTATAATCTTACCGAGTGGGTTTAATATAATGTTTGGATATAACAATCAATGTATGAATTTATTCAGGGATCTTATTAAATTGATGACAAGAAAAAGAAACAATGAATATATCGATTCTATGAAATGTACCGCACTTATAGCCGGTTTTTACGAACAACATTGTATCAAATTTATTGATCGAAATTTTATTTTACCAGCCAATGAATCATTGAAACCAGGTGCTGAGTTACCTGATTTGGTGGATGTGATTCAATTCAATCAAACTCAAATCATCTTGAGTTGGATGGATTTGGCACAACAGGCATATACATTAGCTGGGATTATCGCCGTATATACACAGATATTGGGAACTGTATATGATCTGCCATATATTCAAGACCTTGTAAACAAGTTAGTGTCACTACTTGGGTTTTTGGAAACTTGTCATGGGTCACCACGACAACTGTTTGAGCACTCACTTCTGATGATTCAATGGCCGATGCTAATAGCTGCACTCAATTGTATAGAGGAACAACATAAATACTTGCTCATGAAATTTTTCCGAATATCCGTCGAGACTGGTTCTGGTAGTGCCGAAGTTGCTTTAAAGAGAGTCATGAAAAAATGGGACCAAAGAGAGCGGGGGTTTGATGTTGAAGATGAAAAGGAGATGGACATAGTTCCATATTAGAAGTATAGAGCATAAACAGTATCGAATTGTATTATGAAATTTTTTAATAAAATAGAATGAAGTGTGGGGCAACGACATTTCTTTGTGAAATATCATTTTTTTTTTTGGAATATTTCTCTCTCAAGGATTATCAGTAGCATGTAAAACACCACTTTTTTCAATCTCACTGTTGTACTTCTGAATGCATTGCACTCTTAATTGCATATTATTGTCTTCTACATTTTCTTCCCAACCAAACGGTTTATTATTTGTAATTGAACGGCTGAATTCTCATGAAATTACCATCAACTCTAATGCAAAAAAAAAAATGATCTGCATTTTTTTTAAAATAGCAAATAAGAAACAACAGATAACCTATGGAGGACAGAAAAAAGCGAGGAGAGTATAGCAAAAGAGCTTGTAAAGAATGCAGGCGACGAAAAATCAAATGCGATGAGACAAAACCGGCTTGCTATAAGTGTACTCGTTTACTGAAGACATGTGTATATCCCGCTTTCGGAGACCAAATTGTTCAAATCAACAAGAAAGTGAAGAAAAAGAAGGAGAACAAGCCTTTAAAAATTCAAGTATATTCCGGGCCCGATCAAAAGAAAAAACAATTTCTGAAACAGTCATCTCCAGAAAACAATCGACTATCTGTCAGCCATTTAATCGATTCCTCAAACCAAATGAGTTCTCCGGTTTCAATTTTCAAGGATTCATCTGATATATCTTCTTCTTCATCTCCTGGATTATATGACATTGCCGATCTACAAACAATAGCGTCCGATTTAAATAACTTGGTTAGTGATCTAATGTTCGAGAATACAGCCATTATCTCACCTAATATACAAACAAATGATTCGACTTCTTGTCAAATCTATTCATCACTGGTTATTCCCCGGCACATCCCAATCGAGTTTCTTAAGTTGACCAATCCATCAGACCGTCTTTATTTACAAGAATTTTATTATGATTTCGCTTATTTGGTCAATCCATGGGGATCTTACGATGAACTGGTGAAATCTTACACCAATCCAATTCGAGACACTCTCTTATACCATGCGGTTTCAGAGCCTTATTTGCTTTCGGTTATTCTTGCTCAAGGTGCCAAAACAAGATATAGCAAGTATCATAAACCAGAAGATTTAGATACTCACCATACTTATCTTTCAACTTGTCTTAAATTGCTTGCACCTGCTTTGGATTCACAAAGCAAATCAAATATTCTTTCAAACATCGAAGCAGTCTTACTAACAGTACTATTTCTCACTGCAGCAAATGCAGCAACGGTCAAACAGAAATGGAGACTTCATTTAAAGGGTGCAAAGGATTTAATTGTCAAATCAAGCCATTATCATAAATTATCAAAAACTTTTATCGTATGTAAATGTTGGTTTGTTGCATTGGAAATATTGGCCGGCTTGAGCACACGACTAGGTGGAACTTTGAATCAAGATCTTGATATTGATCTGGTAATTGATTTTAGTCCTACTTATGAACAATCTGTGTTGAGAGAATATGGGATTATTCAACCAAACAATTTCAATGTTTTTTTTGGATATGATAATGAATGTATGTTACTTTTACGTGATTTACTCAAGATATTAAATAAGATAAGACAATATGAGAAAAGTGAAGAATCTACTGAAAAGTTCAAATTAAATGATACAAATGAGCATTTAAGATTACTTACAGCATTTTATAATAAATCTAAAACGGTTTATTTGAGTGAACTGGGTACTTTAACAATACAAGACTCCAAACTGAAAATGTTGGTTGACACACTAACATTAGGTACAAAAAATGTTACAGTTAGTTGGATGGATATTTCTCTTAAAGGATATTGTCGAGCTGCAATGCTTACGATTTTTACCCGAATCTTTCATATGCCATATACAAGTGTTCAAGTACAAAGTTTAACTACAGATTTGATATCATTAATTAGCTTTTTAGATATTTTTGAAGATGGAATCCCCAGTATGCAAATCAAATATTCGTTATTGATGGTTCAATGGCCATTTTTAATTACCGGAATGAATTGTATCAAATCCGACCATAAAAGAATCATCAAAAAATTCTTTGAAATCCTGGCAAGCTTAGGGTCTGCAAGTGCTGATATCATATTATCTCGACTAATTAGAGTTTGGGAGGCAAGAGAAAATGGTGAATATTCCTATGTTGATGAAGATAACGATTTGGATTTGGTACCTTATTGAAATCATAAAATACCCCATTAAATATTTATTGTAATTGGCGATGCGCATCGATATACTCCGCAAAATGAATATGTAGATATTACGTAAGCCATCGCTGACAACTTCCCTCTCAAGATTTTTTTTTCTTTGACATCAAATGTAGGGCCACCTTTGACACTAAACCATTTTTAGAATTTTTTAGAAAGCAAGATTTTGCTAATGTATCAGAGGCATGGCAGGATTTCTATACGACAAAGAAGCAAGGGTCGGATCAACAGATAAAATCATCTCGACCACTGTTACTACAAGTGATGAAAGTAAAGAACAAAGCAGTACAGAAGTAGAAGATGTCAAGACTAACAAACGGTCCAAATCATTTACAGGATGTTTCACTTGTCGGTCGAGAAAGATACGGTGTGACTTACAAAAACCACTTTGTCACAACTGTAAAAAATCAGGATTGATATGTTCTGGTTATGACATCAAATTAAAATGGTCCAAACCAATCGAATTCACAACCAAAAAGGGTAATGCCATTTCATCACAAGTTCTGTTTAAAGATGAACTAGAAGAGAATAATGAATTTTTTCAAAGAAGAAATGTTGGATTTGTAAAATGGTTACTGCCATATGAAAGTTATGAAGAAATGGATAGAGATTTACTTATATTACATAATTCAGGTAAAGATAGTTTGGTAAATATTGGAAATACAAAATTACTTGGTCCATTTGGAGTATTTAAGGGAGAAAAGATTAAGAAATCAAGAAAGAGAAGAAAATTACAACATAATCCTCATTCATTTAGAGCAAGTAATTCGGTCACCCCGGTAAATGGTTCTGCACCAAGGACAAACCCTGTATCATCGGCAAATACTCCCAACTTATGGAGTCCGTCTCCATTTACAGCTCCTCATGACCAAGTGTGGTTATCCAATGAATTAAGAGATGATGCTCTTTTAACTGCAGCTGCTTTAAATGGAGATTCACAATTTGTTGAATTTATGAATAAATATCTGACGATTCCACCAACAACAACAACTCCAACAACTTCATTTACACCAAGATCAAATGATTTTCTCAATTTGGTTTTCCATAAGAATTCACATCAACATCCACAACAAATAAATAATCCAACAGTTCCACAACAACCGGCACATGAGTCAGATATAATGATTGATCCAACAAACAAACATTTATATTATTCTAATTATAATAATTATTACTACAATAATCCTTATCAATTGAATGAGAATTTAGAAATCCATTTGCATGCTTCTTCCGGGAATAACGATGAAGAATCAACCGATTTAGTTGATGGAGGAACACAACGAACAACAATGCCATCATCTATAATGAAGACCGTTCAATCTCCATTACAACCAAAATTGGGTTTTGATCTTTCAATTCCAAAGAATTTAGGTTCAGGTGCTGGATTACCAACAACCGCATTACAAGTACAACCATTGACTCGATATTTGCTCAATTATTATATATCTGAAGTTGCAGATTTAATGACAGTTATTCCCTTAACTGAAAACCCATGGAAAACAATTTATTTTCCTCGTGCATTGATGGCGATTGGTGAATTACTGGCTTTAGGTCAAACATCCACAGCCAAAAATGCATTATTGAATGCATTACTTGCGGTTTCTGCTTTTAATTTACAATCGAAATTCCCCAAAAATTCGGATTCAATGAAATATTATTTGAATTTGGGTATTAGACTTAGAAATCAAGCAAGTTTATTCATTAAACAATTACTTCAATCGAATAGTTCAGACGCTCAATCGGGAATAGAGCATTGTGTTACAAATGAAAAATATAAGGATGTTCTTTGTGCTGTTATGACAATGATTTCTGTTGATTTGGTTTGGGGTACAATGCAAGATACTAATTTTTATATCACTTGGTGTGGTCGAGTTATAACTGCAAAAATGCAAAATAAAAAGAAATTAACTTCAAAAGCTAGAGTTTTACATCGGATTTTCCTGTCACTTAAATTGATTCAAGATTCAACATGTCTTGATTTAGATAATATTAAAGGTGATTTTGAAATCAATGAAGGTGGATATGATGTGAATGGTGATAAATTCGGGAATCCTTTGAAACATCGAGATATTGCAAAAGGTCGTATTGATTTTATTGTAAATTCTGGTACTGAAGTTAATCGGGAAAATCTTCCGAGAAATACTTCCCCATCATTTGTTAATAAGAAACTTATTAATACTAAAAAACATGATGAAAATTTCGCTACCGATGCATTATATGGATTACCGAATTCACTCATTTTGTTATTTAGTGAAACTGTTCTTTTATTACGTACAAAAATCCATCATCAAGAAGTATATCAAAAACTTCCAGATGATTTTACCAAAAGAGTCAATGAATTGAATAAACGTTTACTTAATTGGAAACTCGATTGGAATTTATATGACAAGCTGCAAGAAGAAATCATTGAAGAAAAAGAAGTTGATGATGATTTACTTGATGATAAATTGGCTAATGTTGATAAAGAACAATCTGAAGATGCTTCCAAAAAGTTTTTATCTCCAATGCATGAAACAACATATCATCATATTTATTCATTTTATCATGCTCTTATGATATATTTCAATCGTCTCATAAAAGAAGTACAACCTCAGAAATTACAAACAAAGGTTGCAAAGACTTTGAATCATTTGAATGCAATTCAAAGATTAATTGCAAAGGGAGATGCAGCTATAATTCCTCTTTTTTGGCAAGGGTTTATAGCTGGATGTGAAGCAACATCGGTTCATTTACAGATGGGTTTCAAACAATGGGGGGTCGACATTGCACAATACTTGGGTAGTTATTGGGGTGCGAGACAGATCATGTTGGAAGTGTGGAGGCGCAAGAGAATGAATGAGGCCAGAGATGATTGGGTTAGTGTTATTCGCGACTGGGAAATGAATTTGATGTTAAATTAAACAAGTGCTCATGTGTATATTATTGTAATTATGTCAAACGGAATGTATCTGATAGGATTTAGTAGAATTAAAACGGTCTAGAAGTAGTCTTATGGCTTCAAATATCGTGACGATACTGTCTCAAAAACGCCAATTTAAGTTACCGGCCATGGGTCATCTCGAGAATACGCGTATTTTTTCAAAACGCGAAAAAACGCGAAATCAAATCAGAATACAAACAAGAAAAAAAAACTGGAGAAGCAGGAGATCAAACAAAAAAATGTAAATAAAAACAAACAAACAAACAAACAAACATTTGACAACTTTTGTGTCTATGTTTATGTCAGGGCGTATATTACGTGATAGACTAACTAACTTTACGTGTTGTATATATGTTTAAAGTACGTGCACCTCGTCATTAAGGCTCGAAATGGCAAAAATACAATAACACAGAAGTTTAAGGAGGTGTTATTTTGTTTGACAAGATGAAATAGATCTGTACATGTTCGTTTTCAAGTAAGAATGTAAGATGGGCGCGACCAAGAGGCCTTTGCAAAGATGCTTATTGATAATCGGAAAAGTATAAAGGGATGATGATATCCCATCCTGTTTGAATTTTAATTGAATCATTAAGTAATACACTCGCTTTTATCCAACTAATATACACTCACTTTAATATGCAATACCAATTCTTGTCTTTGACCGCTTTGATCGCCATTGCTAGCGCCATCACCTCGACTGTTACCGAACTTTCGACCACTGTTAACACCATCACTTCTTGTGCTGACAACGCATGTGACAAGGCCACTTCTCTTTCCCCAGAATCAACCATTGCTCCACAACCAACAACCGTTATCACCACCACTGTCAGTGGTGTTGAAACTGAATATACCACCATTTGTCCAGAAACCGAATCTAAGGTTGAAGCTGCTGAAGAAACCCCAGCTCCAGCTCCAGCTCCTACCACTCCTACTGAATCTGTTGCTCCAGCTCCAGCTACCTCTCCAGTTGAATCAGCTGCTCCAGCTCCAGCCACTTCTCCAGCTGAATTAACTTCTGCTGCCGCAGAAGCCACCACAGCTGCCGGTCCAGAAGCTTCTGAAACCGACTCTTATGTCGATGTCACCATCACCCCAACCGTCACCGCCTCCACCGGTGTTGAAGCTACCGTCATTGCTCAATCCACCTTCACTTCTGTCTACAACAGTGTAAGCGCCAACAACGAAACTTCTCCTGTTCCAACTGTCAGCCAAGGTGGTGCTGCTGGTAACAAGTTCGCCTACGGTTTCGCCGGTTTCGCCGGTTTGGTTGCTGTCTTGTTGTAAGATTACAACAAGTATCGTTTCTACATATACAAAACTAGACCGTTGATTTTACAACGGCTGTATCATATTCATCATTTATTTATATTTGGTCGCATTTTAAACTTTCATATTGCAAATGGATTTTGCATATTTGGGAATGTCTTTACATCGAAATGATTGTTGATGACTCCCGATTCTTTTCTACCTGGGGTATATAAAATTCTCTAATTTAATTTAACATAATTTTATAAATTCAAATGTAAATTTTATCTATCAATATTGTGACACTATTATTGAAATTGTGACACTATGAATCATATTTTTTGATCAAACATGACTTTACAAATCTAGATTTTTTTTTCAAAATTTAATTCTATTCTAATATACAATATAATATACAGTTTTATGATTTTACCTATTCAGGAACTCTGAATCTCAATTGTTGACCTTCTGAATAAACATAATTCAAAGTATTTTCAAATTCACCAGTTTCTTTCAAATCCAAATATTTTTTATACAAAAGTAAGGCGGTGTAGGCATCTTCGATCGAGTCATGATTCCCCAATTGAACATTTGTTTTTAACAAAACATATGAAAGAAATTTAAGTGATAATTGTCTTTTGAAATCACTCTTATAATAGAATTCGGCCGTATCTCTGATTTGTTCACGAGGAACTTGTAAATTAATACAACGGAAATCATTATAAAGACCATGTCCAATGAACACAACACCCATATTAAGTAAAAGCCATAATTTTCGATATGCTGTTTGTAATGTAACCAAATTTTTTGTTGATTTTGTTACATCCAAATCACCAGGTTCAATACCAGAATAACTCGTTGTATAATCATGAATATCCACAGTATGTACTATGAAATCGTCGATGAAGGCAGTACCGAAATTTGGATTATTAAGATCAGTACCATCACCTCTTAATACAGATAATCTTGCTAATGATAAATGTTTAGGTTTAACCAATTTCCTTAAGCCATCATAATTAACTTCCAATTCTTCTGGTTTTAATGTAACAAATTCAGCATCAATGGCTACTAAAGAACCTGGTTGTGGAGCTTCTTGTTGTGTCAATAATTCATAATCTTTCTTGTGTGAATCTCTAATAGTATGAATAAAATGATCACGATATAAAATTGAATCATTGACTCCACTTTGTTTAAAAGTTTCAATTTCAAAATGATTAAATCTTGTTCTAATAGCAGCAGATGACAGATACATTAAAGTAACTGGTTTCTTCCATGTAAATGATAAATCAAATACTTCTTCTTCAGGAATAGGCATAACTAAGAAATCATTAAATAAATACCATGAACCTTCAATTTTTGAGTAAGTTATTAAATTATGAGAACCAACTGATGAATCTGATTGATGACTAATCTCACAAACATAACCAGTTAATTCATATTTATTAAAATATTCACCAGTATTTGTTGGTTGAACAGATTTAATTGCCCATTTTGAAGAATCTGAAGCCGAAGGTTCTTGATTCCATATATAAAATTCAGGAACTAACCATTTTTTAAAACTATTAATTAATTTAAATTCTTCATTATTCATATCTAGATTTAAAGTAAGTAAAGGAGGTAATCTAATTATACTTGATTTAACTTCTAAATTATGTTGAATCAGTTGATGATGTTGTGCCATACATTTCAATGTATTATATTGATTCATTGAATATTCCAAATAAGTTATTAAATTATGAGATTTTCTTGTTGTTGCTGGAGTTGGAGGTTGTTGTTTATTATTTAATTGTGGATTCAATAATATACTTAATTTGTTTAATACATTACTTGGAGGTGTTTTTAATTCAAGACTGAATTGAGATATTTGTTGTTTGTTATAAAATGGACATGATTGCATATGACTTGTAATTTCAACTTCTAAATCAATTTTAAGTAAATGTTCAATTGAAGAATCATTAAATTGTGAATGTAAATCATTATTTAATTGTCCAATTAAAAATTTATTAAAATTAATATTCAAATTACGTAAATCTCTTGCATTTAAATTTGAACCTTCATTTTTATTAATCAAATTTAAAATATTGGAATTTGAATTTAAAATTTGTGAAAAATTAGAAATTTTAACATTTTTATCCTTTGCTTTATACATCATATCAAATAAATAACCTAATTCATTTAATATTGAAGAACCTTGAGGATTGGTTTTGTTAATTATGGTTTCAAGATCATTTGGTAACCATTCTTGTTTTAATGTACGTGTAATAATATTATAAACATTAGGTTGAAATCTGTATAATTGTAATAATGAATTAATATATGAATTATCAGTATGATTTTCCAATCCACAATGAATGGTTTTATTATAATATCTAAAATCAAAATCTTTAACACCAAATTTTGAATATTGAATTTGTAATTTTGAATAACAATTTGGGATTTTTTTAATAGTGTTGGCTAATAATGGTGGAACTTTATATTGAAAAATACTATCAGGATTATTGATTTCATTTAAATTAAGATCTTTTGTTGCAACATTTGTTTGTTCACTTAAAAATTTAGGTAAACTTATATTTGAATTAAGACTTTTATTATAACCTTCTTTCAAAGATTGATAAGTTTTTGAAATATTTCGAGATCCATTTTTTGATTTATCATATTGAAAAAATCCATCTTGTTCAATTTCAATATCAATTCTTTCAGGTAATTTAGCCATTTCTTTTGTAAATTTCAAATCTGAAGGCCAATTAGATAATAATGAATCTTTATAATAAGGTAATCCAATCACATTAAGTGGAACATGATCATCAATATTAATATGTTCGATAGATGGTAATAATAAATCGGGATGTTCAATCATTGAAGGAAAATTAACAAAATTATTTGAAGTATTACCCAATGACCATAAATGTAAATTTGCATGACTATCACTAAATGTAAGAAAATCTCCATTTTCACAAATTTCAAGATTTGATAATGTTGCATTAGAATCTTGTTGAAAATGACCTTGTGATGATGATAAATCTGCTTGATAAAAATATACATTTGTTTGATCATATATATCAACAAATTGAATTTGACCAGTTGAACTTGAAATAACAATTATATTTGATAATTTTGGATGAAATCTTACAGCAGTTGCACCAGCTGGGAATGGATATGGAGCAATTGGTCTCATCATTCTAATATCATAAATATTGACCAATGGATCAACTATATAATCATTTTCATTATTATTATGATGATATCTACGTGGACGAATTGAATATCCACATGTTGCAATATATGTACCTTGAACATCTATATCAGAAAGTAAACCATTATGACCTTGGAATTTCTTTATTGATGAATTTGAAATTGGATCAAAGAATTCTAATCCACCATTCGAATTACCTAATGCTAAAAATTTAGGTGTATGATTCATAAGTGAAACTCCACCTTCATGATTAAAATTAGTTAATGAAGTTGGTTTATTTAAATCAAATTTAAAAAGTCCATTTTTAGATCCAACAACAATATCATTTACCGTATTACAATTGGCTGTCATACATGTTAAATCAGTAAAATCACCATCAACAAATGAATCTGAAGTTAAATTGAGTTTATTTAAACCTCTTCTAATATTGAAATTAATATTATTATTCAGTAATGATAAGATACCATCTTTATGGTTCAAATATTGTAAAACTGGATTCGATGTATTTGCTGTTTTGAATTTAGTATAGGGAAGGAGTTGAACTGGACTTGGATGATATGGATTAGCACTTTTATCTTCAGTTGGGGTAAATGAACGAGTATACCCATCTGCATCACCACACCATAATAAATTTTGTGAATTATCAAAGAGTAAACTTGTTATTTCAGGGTTTTTAATAGTTGAAGACGAATTTAACCCATTAAGTACGGATTGATGTTGTTCCGCAGTAGCAGGTATTCGGAACACTTCATTCCAATTATCCATTATGAAATTGATTCGTGTTGAAGATAGTTGTTGAGAGGTTTGAGATTTTTTTCGTATTCGCGTGTTGGTGCGTCAAATGCTTACGTAAGGAAATGTCATTCTTATCAAGGGATTATCAAATAGAGAAAAGAAGTAAATCTAGTTCAATGTAATCTAGTACATAGAAATCTAGTACACTGTACAAATCTAGTTTACTGTACAAATATAGAATCAACAAACGTGGTAGAACTTTAGCAATGTTTTCAAAATAGACTATGTTATTATATTATTGAATCAAAAGGAACGGGTGTTATCGGACCTTCAAATGTAGTTACAATTGAAACCCGATATGGTAGTTGCAATTACCACGTTTTTATAACACGGGATAAAATATTTCTTTTTACTTATAAATCTAGTGAGTAGATAAAAGCAATGTTTGAAGTTGTTTTAGGTAATTCTTTTTTTTGTCTCTTCGAGGAGGCGTGCCGCGATTACAACCACGATTATTATTTTGGTGTAATCATTATATTTGTTTTTGTACCCACCACATGATCTGTTACAAGTCATTTAATATAAAAATCATTTTATATATAAAAAGCGATATCTCCTTTCAAATTTATTTATTTTCCTCATTTCATTATTTATAATGTTCAAATCTCAATCTTACTTTTCAAACTGGTTTAAAAAACGTTCACCTGCTATCAAACAAGATGCTGCAATAGACACGGGTGCCAATACCCTCGTGGTTCCGTCCACAAAGAATAAACATCAGTTGATCAACATTTCGATCGATGAACAAGAACAAAATGATCTGTTTATTGGAATAGATTTTAGACAATTGACATATGCTGAAGTGGCTGCATTAGCTAATAAAAAAAGTGGCGAAACCAACAATTCGATTGGTGGCGATATTGTAACTATTAAAGCTACAAGAAAAACGGTTGGTAAGAAACAACAAAAAGAGAAGTTGACCGATTCAACCGAATTCGAATATGATCCTTATAAATCGGATGCCAACTACAAGAAGAGTAAAGTTTTTAAAGATAAGCAATTTGAATACATACAAAAAAAGAAGAAAAAGAATGCTTTGTTTAAGAAAGAAAAGTCTAGTTGATTCAACGGCATATAATACTATATAATCTCCCCCATATTTATATCTGTACTGGTACAGATTACTCGCCTATAAATAAATTGATTTGTTGCAAATACGTATTACAGGTTAGATAAAACAAAAACAAAATAACCACAAAAAGCGCGTACATTCTCTTTTCTTTTTTCTATCCTTTTACAGGTTAGCTGTGACCCATTAGAGTCATCAATATAGCCACTGTTTATACCGAGGTTTTTATTCGGATGACTCAAAATGATGTATTTTAAGATATAATAATAGAGATATAATAAAAATAATTAAACAAAAGCAATAATCAAGAGTGATCGTATTACATATTTGATATCTTTTGTTGTCAAGACAGCAATACTTCAAGTAGTCTCCTATTATGAATCACAAGATAATTCATTTGGATCATTTATACAATAAATGATGGGTTGCTTGATTTTACTAGGAATTCTGATTGGTTTGGAAGGTTTCTGCCACTTTCCAACCTGTAAGTTCGAACGATGAACACGATGCTTTTGCTTAATCAAACGCAATTCTCTAAATTCGGCATCTTCAATATCATCAAGGAAATATCTAACAAAAACTTGGCCAGTTTCACCCTTTTTGAAGTTACAAGTATATCCAGCTGATATACTCGCATGAAGTGTTAAACCACTCGAAACAACTCCCGAAAAGTGTAACCCCAAATCAAAACCAACAGACAATTCATATCCAGTACTAACACCCAATGTTTTTGTCAAAGTACCAGAAATTGATCCACCTTCACCAAACTCATTATTAAAACAACCGGTCACAGCAACACGCTCACTTAAAACGTCTGTTGCCGATCTTGGTTTTTTAAATTCAATCCATACTTGTTGATCCGATTTATTCTTAGCAATAGGGAATAAAGATTCTCCACCAGCTTGAGCTAAAGTTCTCAATTTCAGCTTATTAATAATGTAACTTTGTGTTTCATTGACATATATGATGTTACTTGTGTTTTTGAAAACAGCAAAATTAGATGATTGCAATGATTTGATCTTGATAACATTATCTTCCAAAAAAATAGGATTTGACTCGAAATTCTTAATTTCAGCCAACTTTGTGGCTGAACTATTCAAAATGAAAATGAAAATACAAAAGAAGTTGAAAAGAAACATTGTTGATAAGTATTTGAAAATGAAAATTGAAGGAGCTTTTTGATTGAATTTATAGATTTTATTAAGCGTATCATATTTCGCAGTTTAATATGCATCAATTTTTTCGCAGCCATTTTTTATATGGCATACAAAAATTACAATTTTTTCTTTTTATTCTTTTATTAATTTATATACTTGTAAAGAAACTAATAATTCCTTTTTCTAATTATGTTTAATTTTGTGTTTCTTCAAGAGAAAATCCACTGTGATATTCAAATTTTGTTGGAGTTCCAATAAATTTATCCCAATATTGACTCAAATAATAGATCGATATACGTAAACAATGCATAGGAAAATCTCTGTAACTTGAAAGAACAAATTTAAAAGCATCATAAACTTCATTAAATGCAATCTCGAATTCTTCAGAAAATGTACGAAGTTCAGGATTAAGGAGTTTTTCTTGTTGAATTGGATCAACAATCTTTTTAGTAGGCATTTTTTTATACTGTGGTGGGGACTTTCTCTTTGGTGCTTCATCTGGCTTTGTTTGTGGTAATTCGGGTTTAATTGGTGCATCCTTAAATGGGAAACTGAACCCTGTAGCGAGTTTTTTCTCATATTCACCTGGCTTGGCAATACCAAGCTTAACATCTTCAAGATGTTCCATATACATAACCTTGAAGTTGTTGATGACTTCAATCGACTTGGATAATCTATCAAAAGTGTTGATCAATGCAACGATTTCAATTCTTCTAAACTTTAACTTAGTAGCATTCTCCTTACCTTCAAAAAGAATCTTGAGTGCAGTACCATAACCAATCGTTTGAAGTTTACCCCACATTCTACATCTATCACATCCAACACAATCCATAATAGCCGAAATATTCTTGAAACGAGATCTAAATTCATTTTTCAAGTTTGGTGAAACGGTATTTGGATCAAATAAAGTTGAAGTATTGAATAAAGTTTGTGATCCAATGGCAGGAATAATATTATCGAATAATTCTGCATCATTATCAATTTCTTCATTTTCAACCAAATGATGTTGATGTTGAACTATAGGTGAAATATCATCATAACCAGAGTTAATAAATCCTTTTATCGACATGATTTCAGAAAGCCTCACAAGAGATTGAGAAACCATTGCATAATTAAAATAAATATTCGATAATCTATCATTGAATCCACCAACTCTTTCCATGAATATTTGTAAATTTGGATAAAATTCTTCTGTTTCGGCATTAAGATATTCATTGGATAAATGAACTGCAATAGAAGCATGCATACCTGAAACGATTCTATAAAATAAATTCTTTTCAACACATTGTTCTGCGATTCCATCTTCTTCCATCGACATTGGGTTTGTGTTTGGGAAGCAGTTTTCAGAATAGATTGCCTTCCACACATCAAACGCTTGTACACCACCATACCCGGTGAATCTTTCTGGATTATTTAATAAATTGACATAGACACATTGATGATCATCATCAATATGAGTATAATCCAAATCTTCACAAGTATCAACGTTTTCGGCCTCTATCGACGTATCATCAGGAGTACCAGTGTTTTGTTTGATTTCACCCAATTTGGAAGGTTTCAAATCTTCATTACTCACTTCTGTCCAGTTATATTGATCATTATCTAAGACTTCAACTGCACAATCAGCAGTGGTACAAAAATGTTGAGCATTCCAGAATTTACATTGCTTTTCAAAATTCAATTTGAAGTATCTAAAATATGATGATTTGACTAAGTCATTCAAGTATGGTCTAATATTTTGGTTTAAATCATCGATATATGAAAATGTCGTGTTACACGTCAGTGTGATAATTTGTGAACAAAAATCAGGTGAATCAAAAGGACTGAACTTATAGCTTGGTAAGGAACTGATGGCACCGGTCGCCGAGACCATCACCGAAAAGACCGCTATTATAAGCACATATATACTTTGTATTTTCATTGTATGTATAAGTAATGATTAAAAAGTATAAATGATATTTGCTGCTTATATATCATCAGGTGGCGATATGACAAATTATATATTTTTTTTAAGATAGACGTATTGCAAAAGATGCGGAAAAAAAAAAGAAACAAATTCCGCTGGCCTGAAGAGACATCATCTGATTAACAAGTCATAAGTATCACCAGTTTAGTTTGTTATAGTGAGGAGATTTCATTTGTCTAATAGCTTTATCTACTTGGGAGTTACTACGAATCGCTCACTCATTTTATCTTTTCCTTTTTTTTTTTACTCTAAATAACTAATCAAATTTAATCTTTTTAGGCTTGACTGTCATATCAACATCCTTGGCAAATGCACCGTAAGCAGCATGGACCTTCTTCTTAGTATGACCACCGAACTTAAGTAATTCATCTGGAACTGGTTGGTTGGCACCACGTAATATATTCATTAAAGCACCACTCAAATGTTTTTCATGCTCGGTAAATAAGGTGTGTGCAGTACCGGTTTGTCCGGCTCTACCGGTTCTACCAATACGATGAACATAATCTTCAACGGTCAATGGGAAAGTCAAGTTGATAACAACTCTGACGTTTGGAATGTCCAATCCTCTGGCAGCAACATCGGTGGCAAGAAGAACGTTTGATTCACCCTTTTTGAACGAATTAAGAGCAGCGGTTCTTTGTTGTTGGGATAAATCACCATGAATAGCAGCAATCTTATATCCATTACGGCTCAAGGTGTTTTCAACACGAGTGGCTTCCTTTTTGTAAAGTGCAAAGATCAAGATCTTGTCTGTGTTTGCAATACTTGCTTGATATTTACGAAGAAGACCCAACAATTTCTTTTCTTTATCATATGGTTCAATCACTTCAACAATTTGAGTGATTCTTTTGTTGGCAGATAACTCATCTCTATCACCAATACTCACCTTAATTGGCAGTCTCATAAAAGATGAAGCCAATTCTCTGACTTCCTTTGGCCAAGTGGCAGTAAACATCAAAGTTTGTCTACCTTCGGTATTGGTATAACCAATGATCAGTTTGATATCTTTTTCAAAACCTTGATCCAACATTCTATCGGCTTCATCAAGAACAAGATAATCGACATATGATAAATCGACTGCACCATCATTGATTAAATCAAGTAATCTACCAGGAGTAGCAATGACAACATTGGCATTACGTAACTTCTTGATTTGATCATCTTTTGAAACACCACCATAGATGGCAACACAGTTAATGCTTGTTTGAGAAGTTAAATCAACCAAATTGTCATAAATTTGCAATGCCAATTCTCTGGTTGGAGAAATACATAAAACACTTAAACCAGTTTTGTTCAAGTTGATGATGTTATTGATGGCTGGAACACCAAAGGCAAAGGTCTTACCGGATCCGGTTTCGGCGACACCAATCACGTCCTTACCACTCAACAAGTATGGCCATGAGACAGATTGAATTGGGGTTGGCTTGGAAAACTTTTTGAAATGGCTTTCAATTTTTGAGTCCAATTTGATTTGATCGAATAAAAGAAGAGGTCTTAAGTTCATATCGAGAGGATCTTCGATTGTGACTTCGTTTTCTTTCAAGAAGGCATCAATGTCTGATTGGGGCAAGCTCGTGAGAACTTTGGATTGGGTATATCCAACAGAGCTGGTGGCATCTCCGGAAATAGTAGTGGTGAATACCTTTTCTTTCTTCAGCTTCTTTTCCTTCTTCTCTGACTTTTCCTTCTTCTCTGACTTTTCCTTCTTTTCCTTCTTTTCTTTCTTTTCCTTTTTTTCCTTCTTGTCCACCTTCACCTTCTTCTCAACGATCTCCTCGGCATCTTCATGCTTTCTCTTCTTATCCTTATGTTCCTTGGCCATTTTGCTCTATAATCTATAGTACAGTGAAAAATTAAAAAGCTAGAAAAAAATAAACTCTTGAGATGAGCTGAAAAATTACTGCAAATTATCTACACCAAAAAATTAAAAGCTCGAATTACCCAAATTTTTCCAAGTATATGGTTAGTCGAAAATCACCTATAGAAGTCGATGTACTAATGCTATCCTTTCAAAATTTCTACTTTACTAAGCCATTTCATTGTTCAAACCTCAATAGATCTACTCGTACTGATAATGCCAAACGCGCACCCTTCTATTTTGATTTCCTTGTCATACTCATATTTACCCGCAGCTCGTTAATTTTGCAGTACTTTTCTTCCTTATCAATTTGACCACGTACGAAAATTGAAAAATGGCAACAAAAAAATAATAATAACAAATATTGATCTACACTAATATCAAAACATATCATCATGTCGGGTAGAAGAAGAGCATACCCACAACCTCAGTATGCTGCCGGTGCTGCTCCTGGTGCGCCTGCCGAGTACGGCATGCCACAAGCAGCTCCAATTGGCCAGCCAAATCAAGTGCAACCAGCCGACGATATCAACTCTCGTATGGCCGGTATGAACATCAATGCTCAGTACCAACAACAAGCACAAACACCAGGTGTTGCTGCAGGTGCCGGCGCCAGTGCTGCTGCATATAATTCACCATACGGATATTCCGCTGGTGCCCCACAACAGCAATTCCAACAACCGGCATATAGCTCGCCTTATCAACAACCGGTTGGTGGTGTTTCTGGTGGCGCACCTGGCGGTGCTGGTGGCTATGGTGCTCCAAGCGCTTCATCTTTACCTTATAACCAGTTGTATCACACCGATTTATCGAAAGAATTGCCACCACCAATTTCAGACTTGTCTTTACCACCACCACCAATTGTCTTGCCACCTAACTTGACTCTTATTCCTGGTATCGAACTGCCAAACGCTCCTCCAGAATATTTGAGATCAACTTTGAATGTTGTTCCTTCTAGTTCGGCCGTTTTGAAGAAATCTAAGTTACCATTTGCACTTGTTGTCAATCCGTACAATACATTGAGAAAAGAAGATGATGATGTTCCTCTGGCTCTCGATACTATAATCTCGAGATGTCGTAGATGTCGTTCTTACATCAACCCATACGTCGTCATGGCTGAAAATGGCCGTCGTTGGAGATGTAATTTCTGTCAGTTGACAAACGATTTCCCAGCAGGCATTGATGGCCCAGGTATCAATAGATATGATAGACCAGAATTGAACAGTCCTGTTGTTGAGTTCCTCGCTCCACCAGAATACATGTCAAGAGCTCCACAACCTTTGATCTATGTCTTTATCATCGATGTATCGGTAAATGCAGTTAATTCTGGTCTTACAGGCACAATTGCAAGAACTATTCTTGAAAGTTTGGATAGAATTCCAAATGAAAAGAAAACAGCAAAGGTTGCATTTATTGGTGTCGACTCGAACTTACATTACTTCAAGTTTGATGACAATTCGGACAATTTCGAAGTGATTGTTGTTTCTGACTTGGATGAACCATTCTTGCCACTGCCTGATGGATTGATGGCTAACCTTCATTCAAATAGAGCTGCTATTGAGACCTTTTTAATGGATTTCCCTTCATATTTCGAAGATACTACAAATGGTAGCTTTGCCTTAGGTCCTGCTTTGAAATCAGGTCATAAATTGGTGAGTGGTATCGGTGGTAAATTGATTGGTTTCGCCGCTACCTTACCTAACTTGGGTGAAGGTAAGTTATCCTTGAGAGAACCTGCCGATGGTAGCAAGACAAAAGATACAAAAGCACTTTTGAATGCTGCTGATGGTTTTTACAAGAGTTTTGCGGTCACCTGTAACGCTTCCCAAGTTTCGATCGATTTGTTCTTGACATCTTCCTCTTATCAAGATGTTGCCACATTATCTAACTTGCCACGTTATACCGCTGGTCAAACCCATTTCTATGCTGCTTGGACGAGTGCCACCGATGAAGACGTTAACAAGTTACTGAAGGAAGTGAGCGACCATTTATCTCAAGATATCGCCGTCGAAGCTGTTTTGAGGGTAAGAGGGTCATCTGGTTTAAGAATGTCGAGCTTTTATGGTAATTTCTTTAATAGATCTTCTGATTTGTGTGCTTTCCCCTCATTCCCAAGAGATCAAAGTTATACGATCGAAGTGAGTATCGAAGAAAATATCAATAAACCGGTAGTCTATTTACAAGCAGCGGTCTTACACACGACTTCATATGGTCAAAGAAGAATCAGAGTGATGAACTTGTGCTTACCAACTTCATCCAATTTCCAAGATATCTACGCACTGGCAGATCAATTGGCAATAACTAATTTTTACACACACAAGGCCATTGAGCGTGCTTTAAGCTCTACGCTTGCCGATGCTCGTGAATTTGTGACGCTGCGTATTGTCGATATCTTGAATGTATATAAGAAGGAATTGTTCGCTGGTAATGTATCTGGTGCCTCACCTTTGCAATTGTCGACCAATTTGCGTATGTTACCACTTTTACTCTTTTCATTGACCAAGCATTTGGCTTTCAGAGATGACAGAGTTAGTTCCGATCATAGGGCCGCTGCTTTGAATACTTTGGCCACCTCGCCAATCCCACAATTGATCAAGAACATTTATCCAAGTGTTTACTCATTACACAACATGCCAGATAACTGTGGATTACCGGAAACTATCATCCAAGTGAATGAAGAAACTGGCGAAGAAGAAGAAGTTGTTGGAGCCGAAATTGTGTTACCCGAACCAATAAACGATTCTAGCAGCTCATGGGAAAATTATGGTCTTTATTTGATCGATAATTCGAGCGAATTATTCCTTTGGGTATCGGGTAATGTTGTTCCTGGATTGGTTCAAGATGTTTTTGGTACCGAAGATTTGTATCAAATTCCAACCGGTAAGACCGAATTGATCGAGTTCCTGAAGGAAGATAGTGAATTCAATTACCGTGTGCGCCAAGTGATTGCCAAATTAAGACAATCAAAGGATCTGATCACTTGGAAGAACTTGTACGTTGTTTTAGGTGGATCTTCTAATGAGCCAATGGAAATCTCGCAACAACGTGAGTTGATGGCCTTGAGAATGTGGGCCTTGAGCTCGCTTGTCGAAGACAAGACGGGTAATGCCTCGTCATATAGAGAGTTCTTGACGAGCTTGAAGGGTAAGGTTGCTCAATAAAATTAAATACTTTATATTTCTATATACATAAAAAACGTCTTTTCAGTTCATATTTATAATTGAAACAGCATCGATTAAAAGTGATTTTTCCAAAGACTCTGGTGGGAAAATTTCATTAAGTGAATTATTTATGCCTTCATTGTAGATTTTGAGGTTTTTGGCAATGGGCCCACCACGAGCCATTGTTGCGGCCAAATTCTTCTTAAATTTGTTTGTAAGTCGAATCCAGTATAAATCCGATAGTTTTGGAACATTAAAATGTGATAAAATAAGTGAAAGTAAATCAATTTCGGTTGATTTTGGTAATGCTTTTACTAAGGTTTCAAAATAATCTTTTACCAGCTCAAATAAATCGGACATTACCGAAGTGAAGTTTCTTGGAGATTGTAATAACCGCGATAACTGGTTGGTACCTAATAGAACCTGTTTAGCAACCGATGCCTTATCAAATACGGTAAATAGTTCTGATGGATTTATATGGTAAAGACAAATAAGATGTGTTTGCCAATTGGGTTGTGATGAGTTATTATTTAATACAAATTGTGTCAGTTGTTGTTGTAACTCCAATTTATGTGAATTCAATATTGGCAAGTAGTTTTTGACGAATTTGACGGCAAGTACCGAGTTTTGTTTCTTTTCTTCGGCAGTATATAATTGTGATAATTGGTTCAATAATTTTGCTAATTTGATGATTTGAGTTGTATCATCTTCATTTGAAGTTGACTCTTGTATTTGCTGAATCAAATATATGAAATAACTTGCTGATCTGAGTAAATCAGCAGTAGTATGGATCTGTTTTAAGGCACGATTCAATTTGCGGGCTTCGGTATAAGGTTGTACCAAATTGGAATCGATTCTTTGATAGGCATTGTTGATACGGTCAATCAGACCATTCAATTGTTTATCGAGTAGTACTTTTACATCGTTTATTTTAGTGAAATTTGTGATTAAATTGTCGTAATTATTTGCTGTTATCGTGGCCATTCTTTTTTGACATTCTTCGGCTTCGAATTGAAGTTTTTTGGCCGGCGTAACAAGATCGAGTTCTGTTGCATCTGCACCATTGGTTGTTACAAGTGAGTCATTAGCGAACAATACGGAATCAAAATCGCCGAGAAAGCCGGCGAAATCATCGATTTCTTTCATGGTTTATGATGTTTATTAGTTTTGGAATATTGATAAATTTCGTTCCAAATGCGAAAATGCGTATGTTGCGAAATCCATTTCTAAAATCATGAAATGTCGCGGGATCATATATAATCTATTCAGTTGTATACTTTGGTTTATCAACTTGTTTCAGAGGTTGTACCTTCTTTGGCTTGAATTTCGTGTGTTTGTTATAGTTTTGATATCTTTGCTTCTTGTAAAATTCTTTCTTAACCTTTTTCTCTTGTTTTAAACGTTCAAGTTTCCGTTCACGACATGCTATTTTAAACTCACGCTTCTTCTTACCAGCTCTTCTGTGTGAATTTCGTATCTTATATCTGATTTGTTCTTGTTCGACACGATCATTATGTGCTTTCAAGTCCATACATCTCCAAGGAGCTGGATCATTGATTGGTGTACTTACCAGCAATTTTGCGTACAAATCATCATTGAACGATACAGCAGCTTGTTCAAATTCATTACGTTGTTCTTGAGTATAATTGGCAAAGTAATATTCATCTGGTCTTTCGTTTTTGATATTTTCGACTGATTGTTCTCGCAATGACACTTTCATCACTTTCTGTACTGACCGTCCTCTTTCTTCATTTTCTGCATTAACTTGTACTGGTGCTGCAAACAAAGGAAAGTCAAACTCTTCTTCGTCATCTTTTACCTCTTCATCTTTTGCATCTTCATCTTTGGTCCCATTTTCTTGTACATTTTCATCCACCTCAACAAATTCGAATTGCATATCTCCATATCCGGCATTATTCATGTCTGAATCAGACTCATACTCAGACTGAGAGTCATATAGCGAGGCACGAGATACTATTTTCAGGTTAGCCATTTGTATCAATACGTCTATCTATTATAATTTCTCATCGCGCTTGTCGCAAAATTTTTAAAGAGTGGCATTTTTTGTCGCAAAAGTTTTGTCGCAAATATACAAATCATAAAACAAATAATAATACATTAAACTAAAATGAAACAAAAAAACTATATATAATTACCATAACGGTTTCGTAGCAGAACTGATCGTACGTAACGTATCCTTTCTTCTTCTGAGGTTTGGTGGCACAAATTTGGCCTTCGTGATTGCATTTGTATCGACAACTATTTGCAAGTCGTCTTCAACGACAAATCGATTGTTGTTTTGCTGCTTAATAAATGGTTTCATCGAGTCTAATTCAACTTCCGTCTTGTTTTGTTTACTTTGACATACCAATTCATAAATTTGTGGATGGTCTTTACGAATAAATTGCTCGATTTTCTCATATTTAATAAATGAAATCATCAAATTCATAAACTTTTCAAATCCATCATTTCTCATTTGAGCAAATTTGATTTCATTTACTTTATTTTCAATACCAATCATGTAAAAAAATAAATCCCAAAGCTTTGATTTTTCTAAATCGGTCGATTCTTTCTTATCTTCAGAATTGATTTTATTGATTGGAATCCCTAAAATAAGAGAAACTTGTAAATCTGTAACATATTGTTCACCATCAATGTCAAATATGTATAAGGGAGCATATTTTAATGATTTTTCTGCTGAAAATTCAGTTCGGAAGACAAAATCTCGTAAACCAACGGGGAAACTTTCAATATAAAGTTGACGTTTTAAAACAATTCGTTGCAGTTCTAAAACTTTTGTACGTTCTTCTGCAATCTTTGCCAATCTTATCCGTTCCATTTCTTTTAATTCGGCAAGCTTTTTTTCGTCTTCCAATCTTTTTGCTTCTTCTTCTTTCCGTTTACGTTCTTTTTCCTTTTCGCCTTTTAAAAACATATCACGTCTAGCACGTTTCTTGGCTTCGACTTTCTCCTGCCAAATCCGAGCTTCTTCTGCATTCTTGAGCTTTAATTCTTCTTGCGCCTTCAGTAAAGGAGCTGGAGAAGGTGAATGCGCGGTTTTATTCTTCAAATTGTTACTCACTGGAGATGGAGATTGATCTCTTGACTTTGTTCTTTCAAGTGGGTTGTGATCAGGCGTGCTGTCGTTTTTGAACACTGAACTTGGAACAATAACATTGTTTGATTCTGCTTTAAGTTTCTTTGAGTTTCTATCAGCTTCTTCCAATTTTCTTTTAAAAGAGTGTTTCGAATAATCCGATTCTTCATCTTCTTCGTTTTCTGATACAGCAGCAGACGTTGTTGTAGAAGTAATTCTTGAGTTGGGCTTTGATGAATTTGCACTTTTAGCTTTTGGTGTCTTTGGAACTTCCATTTCATGATCACTATCAATCTTAGCTTCATCTATATCCAATTTTTTAATCTTTTTGATCTCATTCTTATTCATATATTCTTGGATCAATTGAACTTCTTTGGAATCAAAATGAATACTTCTTTGTGCAATTTCAAGAGCATTTAAGTTGTCTTGTTTACGAATTTTGAATGGATCAGCATCCTTAAGCAATAGCAGCTCGACAGCTTCATAATGGCCTCTTCCAACCGAAGCCAACAATGCAGTTACACCACATTCACTTTCGGTATCAATATTATAAGGAGTTGGGTTAAGACCAAGAATGATATCAACAAGCTCAACATGACCATTACGTGCAGCTAATATTAAAATATCTGGTTTTGCAGATAAACTATTACCAGAAACAAGAAAATTAGCAGTATTTTCTTTCGAACCTTCAGCTGCGAATTTATAAATACCTCTTTTCTTGATTAAATCAGCAAAGTAAGTATCATTTGGATCATCAATTGGAGATGTTGTAACGGATCCAATATCCGTAGTTGACAATTTACGTGCATTCACATTCAATTGTTTAGCATTTGCTGCTTCTAATAACTCAATGATTTCTTCATATCCAGTTTCATTGCTATGTTGATTATATATCTTTGTTAAAGCAGTAAAACCATCGATATTGTAAATACTTGGATCTGCTCCATTGTCCAATAATAATTTAACACAATCCAAATGTTTGTTTTCAGCAGCATCTATCAATGGAGTTTCACAATCACCAGCATCATCGGCCTTTGCATTAATGTTGGCACCATTTTCAATTAACAAACTAAGAACTTCAGTATGGCCTTCCAATGCTGCTTCATGCAAACAAGTAAAGCCACAAAAGTCCTTTTCATTAGCACTTGCACCACGAGAAAGAAAATTTTTAATATCTTCAATGGTACCCTTTTTACAAGCCCTTTGTAAAAGTGATCTTCCTCCAGAATCTCGTTTCATTTTATACGGTCTCTGTCCCTTTGATTTTTGCTTACTATCATCACCAGACTGATCGTCGCTTATATCGTTGTGTTGTTTCTTTCTATCATAATCTTCATCTTCATCATCCGAAGAGTATATCACTTTACGTTTCAAGTTGTGGCGTTTTTCATCATGGTGCTTCTTTCTAGCTAGACGTCTTCCGTTATGAATTTCCGGTAGTGTATCGGTTATAACTGTTTCTGCCTCCGATAAATCTTCATCTTTTTCTTCATCTTTTTCTTCGAACTCATTCTCAATGGATTCATCATCCTTCATTTCGATATCTTTGCTTGGTTCTTTTGGGTCTTCTTTAATAGTGGCAAGATTGTCGAAATTAAATTCCTCAGTATTGGCAGAATCACGAGTTGGAGATAATGTAGAAGAATCAATGGAAACGGCTTCAGAACTCGTTCTTGATTGTATTTCTTCTGAATCTGTTGGCAAATCGCGGCTTGATTCTGAAGATCGACTGGGTACAAACATGTTCGAAATATTTGGTCTAATTGGAGATTGTGAAGGATACTTAGACTCTGTAAATGATTTGTTTATTGACTCTTCTGACTTTGAATCTTTTGGTTGTTGAGTTTCCTCGGTTTGATTCACCAAGGTACTTTCCTCCTTTGGTAAAGTCAAATCATCTTTCGAATCCTTCCTATCCTTAGAAGATTTTAGATAGTCCGAAAAGGATGTCTTTGTTTCCTTTATAGAAGTAATTTCTTTCTTTGGGTCAGCCTCAAGATCTGCAACTGGGGTTTTAAATTTTTCACTAGAATCATTGACTGCTATGTTCTCTTTGGAGAGCTGTTCTTTCAGTTCTACAGGACTTTCTGTTGAGGAAGGCTCTTTTTCGAGTGCTTTTATAACGATATCTTTAGTTGAGTCTTTTTCTGTCTGCATATTATCTTCATTTGGTTCCATTTCCATCTTCTTCTCATCTATATCTTCAAATAGTTTTGACGAGTGGATCGATTCTGGTTCTTTCTTTTCTTCGGGAACATAATCATCATCAAACAAATGTAACAATTTTGGATCTGTTATCTGTGTGGATACCAGTGGTGTAGTGTCCGGTTTTGAGTCATTCTCATGTTTTTGGAATTCATTTTCATCTGTCAATTTTTCAGGTTTTAATTCTTTCTTCACATCTGATACTTCTTTTTCCAAACTCGAAACTTTTGAAAGAGTATCTTTAGGTTTGACCTTATCCTTTTGTGACTTTACTTTTTCAAATAATGATGTCTTTGATGCCAGAGTACCTGTACTATTACTATCACCAAACATCGACTTACTGCCTGTCATTGTACTTTTCATTTCCAGTGGTCTTTTATCGAGTTTAGGTCTTGAATCTTTTTTAAGTTCTGGCATTTTTGTGACCGATGGTTTAGATTTGATATCTTTTACTTCCGACTTCTCTTTCAATGGTTTAAGTTCCTTTTTATTATCTACAATTTTGACAGATTTGGCCTCTTGAGCCTTAGAAAACTTCGATTCTTGAAGTTTACTGCTATCATAGCTCTTGCTGTGTTTTATTTCAGGTTTTGTAATTTGTGAATGCTTCATATCTATTCCTTTGTCTACCCTTTTAATGTCCAGATACAGTTTTGATGATTTTAATTCATGAGGAAGCTTTGATGATTTTGAAGGTATATTTTCAGTATTAATTTGTAATTGATTTAATGATGGAGAAACAGCACTTTTCCCTCTTCTTGAATCTGAAAACTTGCTGGTTGAAATCGTACTGGCGTCGGTTTGGGATGGGGCAGCTACATCGACCATATCTGCTGATATATCGATACTTGGTTTCCGTGATTCACGGTCTTTATATGTATGTTTTTGACTATCCGAAACTGACCTCCTATTATCCTTATATAACTCATTGAATTTTGTAGAATTAGAGCTATTTCCATGGATTGAAAGAGGGGATCCTGAACCTGAACCTGGAGCAGATCCACCCGATGATTTTTCTCTCCTATTATCATTATAATATTTTGGATTTGTATAAGAATCATAACGGTCTTGTCTTCTTTTGTATGGAGGGATAGAACCATCTTCCTTTGTAGTTGGTGCAGCCGAACCATAATAAGTACTTGTGTTGTTATTTCGCGATTTATTATTGATGCCTGATGAAGATTGTGTTTGTGAATTATATGAGCCACTTGTTGAACCATTCGCATTTGAATTGGCATTTACATATTTATTATAACGACCATGAGTGTTTGGGGCATTAGCAGACGAAGAAGATGAACGGTAATTACCATAATAGTCTCTATCAGCTCTGCGATTATATCCACCAAAATACTTTTCTGAATCTCTGTCTCTATCTCGGTCTATATTATTATTATTTGAATTATTAGATGTGGCACTATTGTTTTGATTCGTTCCAGAGTACTTTTTAGGCGGCAAAGAGGAGCCTCCGGAATTCCCACCGCTTCCGCCGCCATACCTTGGGTTGTAATAACTCCCGTTTCTATTGTATGACATTGCTCAATGGCTATTCTTGTACACTTTAACTGTTACAATATCACTTGTTTTCCGTTTCTTGAATTTGATAATGAATCGGTCAGTAAACTAATTGAATTGACACGCGGTCTCCTCTGTAGTTATAAGAATCTTTGTTGAGATGTTTTGATTTGTTAGTTGTATGGCTATTAAATGGGGCCTCTTTTTTTTTTAAAGTCAATAAAAAATAACAAATTTTTTTTTAAGAAACTGGTGTATTTTACATGTTAGATCAAACTTTTACAGGTTATTGAATGTTAGTATTCAATACAATTAATATACCATTCAATATATATACAATTAATATACCATTTATTAACCACCCACAAAAGAAAAAATTAAAACATTGAGGAAGAAAAGTTCAAAAATTATATATTATTACTCTTTAAGTTGTCACCAAACTCCATAAGTTCAAAGATAAGTGACATATTTGGACAAATTCGGTCGCACGCATTAACTTCATAATTTTGACCCGCAATTTTTTTATTAAGTTGCAGCGTTGAGCCCGATTTAAGAAGCTCGTACGCTTCATTAACACCAATTTTGAATTTATACATGAAATAAGCAACAATAACACAAGCTGATCTACTTACTCCACAATGACAATGTACAAGTATTTTCAAACCTTTTGATTCGAAATCATCGATTTTACGAACTAATCCCGGTAATTCTTTTGAAATTGATGAAGTATGAGACCATGGAATATAAAGATATTCTTTATTTGAAATCAGTGATAAATCTGCACATTCTTTGGCAACATTAATTATTAAATCATATTCATTTATATCAATTTTAATTGAATTTTGATCCAGTTTTGAATTTGGATTTGGATCTGAATATAAAAATATTTGATTATTTAAAACACTTCTTGGACCAAATGGATATGCATTTAACAGATCTGATTCTTGTAATTCTTCAGGTATTGTTAAGTTATTTGGTAACAGTATATTTTGAGGATTTTCATATGAAGATGATGAAGAATTTGAATTTGAATCTGTATTTAAATTTGATTCTGTAAATACTGGGTATTCTCCTTTAATTAAACTTACTTTTTCAAATTGAGTTGCTAAACGAGATCCATTTTTATTTAAAATTAAAGGACTTTTTAATTTATTTAATTGCAGGTCAAGAAAAGATTGATCATCAATTGAAGAAACTGCTGAAAGATTTAAAAATGCTGATTGTGGTGCACTAAAAGGAGTTGTACTTACTGAAGATTTTGTCAGATTTAATTCTGATTTATTTGTTCTTATTTTAGGAGGTATTGTTGGAGTCATTGTAACTGAAGGAGTAATCAAACTTGAATCCAAAGGTTGATGCATCAAAGTTGTTGTTTCAATCGAATTATTATCTATTGGAATTGATAATGATAATAATTTTTTTCTTTGTAATTTATTTGGAGAAATTAAAGTTGTATAATTATCATTTGGTGAATTATTTAAATTAAGCAGCAAATTTTTCATATTTCTATTTGTAAGTGAAGAAGGTTTTCTTGAATGTTTTGGAGAATAATTGATTAAATTACTCGGTGAAGAAGAATTTGAAACTGGAGATCTTGAAGGAGATGTTAAATGCATTGTTGAATTTTGTGAAGGATGATGGAAATTAAAAGAATAAACATTATTCTGATATGGATGATGTAACATATTATTTGATTCAATTTTATTATCTGTAAATCCAGTAAATTTTGGTGGTGTTATATCTAATATACTCGATATACTCAGTGGAGAATTTGGTGAAGAATTGGTTGGTTCTGAAGAAGAATTATGACTGGAAATTTGATTTACGACAAACGGATTGGAACTCATTGTAGTCTCCAGTGATAACGAAAGCAGCATATACATGTATTTATATATGTTGCCCCCCTTTTGATCTGCTTGAGAACGGTATGGAAAATGTTTTGAATTATTAATTCTAAATTTAAATATTTTTTCCCCTTCTTAAATTTTTCTTTAATTGTGTTTGTTTCGAGATTTTATGCCGGAATTAAACTACTATATTTCAAGTAATAAAGGTTAAAATCTCAACTAAAGTATCAAAAGTAATATGAAAATGATATGAATGAGTAGCTTCATTGATCATATATCTATTCAATGATAGTAAACTTGTTCAAATTAATGATCATTTAAGAGGTGTGGTAATTAAGTGTTCATAATAAAAATTACGTTTTGTTTCATATTTTGTACACAAACCTTAAAAGGAAGAAATATCAAAAAGAGAAGCCACTTGCCCCTTGGACACAAACCATTCATTTGGTAGAAATGATTATATTTGAATCTAAGCTTTGATGCATTGTCTATTCTATTAGGTATGTGTCCATGAGTATTGTATTCTCGTATATAAACACCGTTATCTTTGATCGAACAAATTGCTATTATTTCAGTTTTTATGCTCTTGACAACAAAAATGTAATTTTGTGTAAAAAGTTTTTTCAACAATAAGGTAATTTTCAAAAATAATTGGTTCGAGTAAGAGTCCTCTTGTTGCCTCTTTCTTTAGCATACTTATCATGTATTATGTTTATTACTGATAATGATGTGTAAAAAAATTTTATCACTATATACAGTATCAATACGCGTTAATGTTACGTTGTTTGACATTAGAATGATAACCTACACCGCGTCCTGCAAGCGTTAGATGCGTTTGTGTATTTGATACATATCTTTACAAGATTAATTTACGAAAAATATTTCAAACAATTTCCTCGGCTTATACTATAAAGCTTCATCATCATCAATACTAGAACCAAATTCTCCTTCAAAGATTGTTGCCCCAGCTTTTCTATGATTTTCAATTATAATACATTCATCCATTTCTAAAATCATTTTTGCATTTGGTCTATCAAATGGATTTGGTCTTAACATTTTATTAACCAATTTATCTAAATTCATCAGATCTCCACTAACCAAAAAATCAGGTGCCCAATTTGGAATTAAATTTTTTAAATTTTTTTGATTTTGATGAGTCTTTGCAGGTTGTTGTAATAAATCACCAGTTTCAAGTCCATTTACTTTTTGTATTGTAGGTGGAGGATTAAAATTTAAACTTTGATTCGATTCAAAATTTAAATTATTTGAAGTTGTATACGATGTAATTGATGAAAAATTTTGATGTTGTAAATAATCACTAATATTATCACTCAGTAATTTCCCTGCATCACTTAAATCTCCACTTCGTAATTTTCTCCATGGTGTACCATTATCTGGAAGAATAATATTTGCAGCAATTTCTAAAATTATTAAACCTAAACTGAAAATATCTGCAAATGGTGTATAAATTTTATCATTAATTAATTCAGGTGCAATATAATTTCTATCACCTTCTAAATCAAAATCTTTTTCTAAAATTGGAAGTTTAGTTGCTAATCCAAAATCTCCAATCTTTAATGAACCTTCAAATGTAACAAAAATATTTTCAGGCTTTAAATCTAAATGTAAATAATTTTTCAGATGAATAAATTTTAAACCATTTAAAATTTCAATTAAAATTTTCCAAATTCTAAATTCATCAATTTTATAATTTTTATTTTGTTCTAAAAAATCATAAAGTGTTCCATTATCACAAAATTCTGTCATTATATAATAATAATTATTAAAATCCCATGCTTCAATAAAATATACCAAATATTCTTTACCTTCTTCTTGTTCTTGTAAATTAATACTTTCATTATCTTTAACAGATGTTAAAACTCGAAGTGCTTCAATTTCTCTCATTATAGCTTTACGTTCAATTTTACCAATTATTGGTTTTTTAGATCTTTTAATTGCAAATTTTTGATTTTGAAAAATACATTCATATGCAATTGAAAATTCTCCACCTCCAATAAATTTAATATTTTTCATACCAAATTTATTAATTAAATGATCATCAATTCTTGATAATTTGATATCATTTTCTTCTTCTTCAATTTGTTTATCTTTATCTTGTTCATCAATTATATTTGATTCAATTAATTTTGAACCTTGATTCATTAATAATTGATTATGTAAATTTTTTGAAGGTAATGTTTTGGAATATAATAAATTTGTTGGAGTTGAAGGTTCATAAATAAAACTAGTTTGTGAAGAATTAGCAGAAATAGATAATTGTTTACGATTTTTTTGAGTTGTACTTCCAATACTTGAAGATCGACTTGATTCACCATTTGGAATTTCATTAATCTTTTTAAATGATACTGGACTAAAATTTGAAGGTGTCAGATGTGATTTTTTAACTGATTTTGTAGGAGTTTCAGGTATTCCAATCTCAATATCAGAACTTAAATCTATATCTAATTCAGTTGTATTTAATAAATTAAGATGTGGTTGAACTGATTGTGGTTTCTTTACTGAATTATTTGTTGATTGAATCCTAAAAAATGACAGTGTTGAATCATTTAAATGTGAAGTATAACTAGTATTTCTTCCAACTTCAATTGATATCTCTGAATTTTCTTCCATTGATTCTTCATGTGCAGAACTAATGATATTTGAAAGACTTGATTTATTTGTATTTATTAACATTAATGGATTCTTTTTAATTGGAGTTTCGGGTGGTAATTTTCTATTTTCTTTCAGTATCGAATTTTTCTTTAATAATCCAGTTGATTTAAAAGCTGTTTGTAATGGTTTAACAAATTTATATGATGATTTATTTTCCTTGTCATCAAAATCATTATTATAATCTGGTGGTGGTGGTGGAGGAGGTTGTGGTTGTGGTAAATGAAGATGATTAAAGTGTGATACAGGATGATGATGTAAATGAGATGCATGAGGATAATTCCCATTATTATTCCTTACTTTCCTGCAATTTGTAGTACCAGTGGATCCAGCACCAGTATTGACTTCACTTTTGGTTGGAGTATTAATATTATCTTGATAAATTATAATCGAATTATTCGAACTATTTGATAATTTTCTATTTTTTGAAGGACTATCAAAGTCCATATCATCCATATTATAATATTCAAAATTAGTTGAAAGTGGTGATGATGAAGGTCTAAATGGAGATTTATTATAATTTAATGAAGTTTTCCGAAGTTTATTTGCTGAAGAAAGTACACTATTTGCTTCACTTGATAATCCAGATTTTTTATCAAATAAAGTTGAAATAATTGGTGGTCTTTCAGGTGTTGATCTATTTGGTGATATTATAGCATCTTTATCTGCATTTTTAAACATTTTAAACCCTTTTATACCTAATTTCGATGGTGAATATAATTGTTTATCTTCATTATTATTTTCTATTGATACCTTTTCAGGTGATTTAAACAGATAAATAATTGATTTTGATGTTGTATATTTATTTGAAGATGGAGATGGTGATTGACTTACCAATTTATGAGGTCTTTTGAATTTATTTTTAGAATTGGTAAGTATTGGAGTTCTTGAAGTGATTGGACTTGAATTATCAATTGGAGATTGTTCTCTAGTTGATTGATGAGTAGTCCTTGTTATTGAAGAATCAATTTCATTCAAATCACTTATATCATCTAAATCTTCTTTATTAATGGTATGAATTATTGTTGGATTATTAAGTGATCTTAAATTTGAATCAATTGATAAATTAAGGAATTTTGATGAACGTTTTATTGAAGATTGTTGTGAATGATATTTATCAGTTTCATCACCTTCTGAATTAAGTAAATCTTCTGATTTCCTATGTTTTAAAGTTTTATTTGTAGATGATGATGATGTTGGAGTATTAATTGAAACACGTTTCGATTTTCTAAATGAAACTGAAGGTGATGTATAAGGATATGCAGAATTATTTAAATGATTTTGTTGTAATGAATTATGTGAATTATTTATATTTTGAAAATAAGGTTGATACCTACGAATATGAGAATCATCTTCATTCATTTTATCTTGATCCAAATTCTCTTCAATATCTATCTCTATAACTTCATCTTCATCAATATCAATACAATCATCTATTTTATCATTATAATAGTCATGTTTTAAATTGAATGGAGGTGATTTATTAATTTTCTTCTTTTGTGATAATACAGATAAATCATCTTTAATATCTTCTAATATTAAACTATTAAAAGATCTTGAAAATCCATTATTTGTAAAATATTCCAATTGATGACTATTTATATATAAGGAAGGAGATCCATTATTATTTGATTTTGTAGCACTATTCTGTAATTGCTTAAGCTTATTGCTTGATGACAGTCCTCCAGATGTCGATTGTCTTCTTCTTGTTGGTGATACATGATGTATGGGAGTGTTATGTTGATCAATTTGTGAAGATGATGTATATTGTGTCGAGGAATTGGTTGATGCAGTCGAACTTCTCGAGCCTTTGGACAAGGGGGTTGTTACCGAAGATGTTGTTGTTGTCATTTTACTATGTGAATTGCTTGTATGTGGTGGTGAATAATTTGTTGATGGCGAAGATAAACTCGCAGATGTGTTTGAAGCAGTTGTTGTTTTGGATGAGTTCGCCCCCGCTGAAGAGTGCGGGCGCTGATAATTCATATTTGTCTTGATAAAAAGCTATATTGCTTAATGAAATTTGTTTTGATTACAGATAAAATTAGCAATATGTTGATAGTAGCTGTAAAAAAAAAAAAAAAGAAAGGAATGGAAGTGGCTAGTTAAAGAAAAAAAAAAAGAAAAGCTTCGTGGTACCTCAAAAATTGGCTCGCTTGTTGTGTTTTGAAATATAAACCTTAATGATGTTTTTAGCGTTGAGGGGGAAGATGTTTTCATTCAGAATATACCAATCTTTTTTATGACCTTTTTTTTTGGTGTTTTTTTTTTCTTTTCTTCAGCTTTGTGCGTGTATTTATTTTGTTGTTGACTTTTGTTTTTTTTTTAATAGTGTTAGTGAGAAAGCTTAGCGGAAAAGCAGCCGAGCCACCGGTCGTGGATACATGCTTAATTATAAAGTTGAGTAACATACAAGCAGAAAAACAATAATAATTACAGAAAGTTTAAGAGAAGATACTTTAATTTACATTCGATACAGAAGGACACAAAAATGTTTTCGGGTAACTTAAATACTGCGGTATGGAGCTTCTATCTCTAGAGACAAGATCTACTACGTTGTAGCATAAAAAGGTTACTGGGTAGCAAGCTTTCAAAGTAATTACGGCGAGAAAATCTAGTGGTGCGTTCTAAGATGAGAGCTTTGGTGGTACGCTCTACAGCGAGAGAGTATTTTTCTTTCAGTAAATCAATAATACCCACTAATTTCTAACGAGCAAATGACTTCCTCATAAGAATAACCGGTGTTGCGTGTTTACTCCTTGATGGCCTAGATTACCGAATCGGTAACTGCTTTTACTAATGTTCCTTGTTTTCTCACAGGGATTGTCAATAGAATCTTTTGTTTACTTTTGAGCGTGTCTGTCCATTTGTTTACGTTTTTTTTTTCTTTGTTTACATTTTTAGTTTGTTTACATTTTTGCATAAGTTTCCTCCTTGGACGCGTAATTTCGAGTTCTTACAGGAGAGCTTATGTAATTCGCAATGAAAGATTGATGAGTTCGGAACAACACTTTTTTCCAATCATAAATGTTTCATCTCAAATTAGTAGGCTTAGTATGGATTTAATGAGGAAACTTGCTCTTATAGAAGCGAAATACTTTATAGAAATACTTTGTAGCCTTTAACCAAGATTTATATATTACTACTAGATACAACAGACAAAATTTATTTTCTAACAGGTAATATACGAGATTCGTATCTTATCTATTGATAAGGACACATAATTGTTATCTTATCTCAACTTGTTATTTGAAATTATTCGTAAATTTCAGGTAGTGTCTGTACCATTTTTAACAGAATTATACACAGTACTAATCATCGCGAACCAGATAAAACACTTATAATCTACATTATTATGGTATTAGAAGAGCACTGGAAATATATACACACACATGGAAATCTTAAATCCGGAACCCCACGTCGTGTGATTGACTCGAACCCTGAAGAAAGAGAATGGATTGTTCCTTTGAATGTCGATGATAAAATAACAACGGCACAACTCATCGAATGGTTTCGCCAATCAAATACCGATTATTTGATAATGGCTATTTCTCAAAATGATGGTACACAGGTTTATTATAGAGTGAATAAAGGAGTTGAAGATTTAAACAAGTAATAATTCAATTTGATTTTTCACAGTATGACCTTAATAATGCGTATTCTTTTCAAATGATTTATCGATCATCTCAAAAGGCTTAGAAATCTAGAACATTCAAATTATCTAAGAATTAAGAACCTGTTCAAAGTAAGATATACTCAGTTTTTATCGAAATCAACAATCTTCTGTTGCCGCTTCCTGATATTTTGCATTCACCTTAAACTCTCATCCATTCACTTTGTATAATAATATCTATTTAAAGAATATCAATTATTTTTTGACTTTTAAACCTCGACACAAAATTAACAAAAGAACAACAAGACGGAATTCCAGATAAAGCTACAAGTTGTTGATTCACCTTCTGGTATCGAAGTATATATTGTACAAGATTGATAAATATTTCGTTTCAGAAAATGCATAGAATTCATTTTTTAAATATTGAACCTCCAAATTCATTTCTAGAAATTTTCAAATTGTTCGAAGCCTCGTAGTTGATCGTAGTTAACAATTGAGCCACATGCGAATACGCATTTTTACTTGTCGTGTATATATCCGTATTAAAATTTTCTATTTTAGTGTTGTGATTACTAATTTTCGCATTTTAATTGGCTGAACTTTGCGCCGTACGATGAGCCAAAATTTAATGACATTTTATTGGCCCTGCTTCAAGAGTAATGGAGGCTTTTATTTTTAGCAACAACGTTTCATTTTTTTCGGATTCAATATTTAAGACCTTTAGTATAGGATTTGCTAGGAGTTTGATATAGCATGTCGATCATTCAATCTGTAATATCAATAACATCCTCAACCTATCAGCCCATATATAATCTCGTTAACTTATGAAACCTTTTTTTTTGTACTATTTTTGTATGTGCCCTGTCATAGATACATTGTCCTAACCGAAATACCGGAAACGTGCCGCAAATCACAAAGATTTTTTGAGGTATCAACTTCTGCAACAAAATTGTAACGATATATCATTTTCTATATGCAGTATCATGGAGTTTTTTTTTTTT